>OZ022421.1:22137478-22412478 GCA_963989365.1 Rhimphoctona megacephalus
CAGATACGAGGCTCCCGTGGGGCCGTTACGATGCAGGTGACCCGACCTACATTTCGACATCTAGCACAAATTTCACCGCCGAAACTATAAACCCCTGGACCTCCGAAATCCCTGCTTTAGTTTTATAATATATGTCTCAAAATATCTGCAGTTTCGTATGGTATTCACAATAGCACTCGAAAGTACTGCAAAAATAACGTTAACTAAACACTGCATATTCGTGTTTTAAAAAAAAAAACAAATCTTTCTTTCTTTCATCAACTCAACTATCAAAATTGTAACTTGACAACTCTTTCAATCATTGAAAGTAGAAAAAAAAAGGAATGAAATGAGAAATCCTGTGATGAAGATAAACTTTTAACAATGCATCAATGAATTTCATCTCTTATCACTGTTGTATATTAAAAAGAAATTGCGACATATGAACGTGTCCAAAAGGGAGAACTTTGAGTTGCAGTGGTGAAAAAGAGGGTAGGGGAGAGTAAAACACTTTAGGAAATCCACATCTGGTTACCTCGCTCCTATTGCTGCTGTTTGTTCGGTACTTCCGAACAACTTCACCCTTGCCTTAGAAGCCCTAAATCTGCCTGTTACATTAGAAACTGTATATGCTTATTATATATATATATCAATCTCAGGAAATACACAGTGTTGTTCCTTGGGGCCATGGAGTCGCATCGTAGGAACTATCAAGATCGTTTCCAACCTCGCGGGTTTCCCGGTTAGCATTCTCCAGTCCACCCTCTCTCCAGGATAAACTATCCTGGATAGGGGTCGATGGATATCTTCGCAAACTATAGAAACCTGCGGGACTGTGTGTATGTACGTAGCACGTGTATCGAATACATATTGCTATACTTTGTTCAAGTCCCAAAGAAACTTTCCACCCTACTTTATACATTCGCATTATATTTGTATTAGATGAAATGAATCTACAAAAACCGATAAAAATAAAATACGTTCGTTATACGTGTCTGCCTTTAACGTGTACAATGAGGAAAAAATATTGTTGGTACTTTAAAAAAACTATCTATTGGGAAAAAAAACATAAATATAGTATCCAAAGTGTCACGCATTCTAAAGTGGCTACAAGTTTAGATTTTTTATCGGAAAATTTTCTTCTCCTGATCTACTTATTCGAACATATTTCTAGTATCGATCATGTGTGGTTTTATATAAGGGAAACCAGACCAGAGCGATATGCGAAAAAAAATCTTGCTTTTTTATCGATTTTAACAAACTTTGTCTATTCCTTTTCGCTCGAGATCGAAAATTATACTGGCTTTTTTGAATTTTGATTAAAAAATTGGTTTTTCGTAATCCATTCGTTGTAAATGAAGCTAAATCAAACAAATCGAAAGAATTTTGGATTCAATGCCAAAACTGTACAACTGGCCATGTGACTCTTGTGCTGGAATTTAGAAAAAAATGAAGAAAAAAGAAGAAATGAAAATGTACCTTATTTTTTAGCCATCTCTCTTGCTCCAGGTCTTCCAAATAGATGAATATGCTTCGCTCCGTCCACGAAAATTGAACAAGACATCAATAAAAAGAAAATCTTGTAGTGACCTTTCTCTCTCAGGCTCGAGAGGTCCATCTATGAAAGTGTACAACATATATATTGTTATAGGTGTACATATTGGATGCTCGTTCACATCTTTTACTCCCGAAGTAACCTTTTACGATGTCGCGTCCAATCGACTTTTCCGATCGTCCGCAACGGTAATCGAAGTTGGCGAAAGAGCGATGGTACGGCTAAAGTGTGACTAGAAGAGAGTATGCCTCTTCGCGCACTATACTATATACAAAATCGTGTGCTAGACTGATTTTTCTCCGTCGTTACATCCCGATAGTATCTCTCTTGGTGCGAAAATTTATCCCATTTCTGAGCACCGTGGGCTTATTTTCTGATGGCACGTGTTTTGCAATAAAATCTTTTCGTGAAAGAGCGTAACCATCCAATCGTAAAATTCGATTCTCTTCTCATTACGTACACTCTCGGGGAGAAAAAGAATAGACGAAGAGGCAAGAAAATATGGCAAAAATCAAGAAAAAGGTCGAAATTGAATTTCGTATAATCGACTGATTAATAAGTTTAATATGCTCAAATTATTTGCTAGAAATTTTGATATTTTTTTGGTTCCCCAACCGATCATGACGATAATGTCAAAGAACTACTTTAAAAAATGGTTTCTGGGAGTTTTTTCACAATATTATGATTGCAAAAAAAAAAATAAACAGTGTTTTCGAAATGTTTTGGTTTAAATAAAATAAACATACATCGAAAAAAGCTGCTAAAATAAAATTAAACAGTTTACGACAATCTGTGCACTCTACAAAAATAACTGTAACGTTTTTTTTATTTTGAGTTGGAACTTTATTGGGTGCTTGTTTGATGCGCATTCGAATCCTCTTTGAAATAGCGCTTCGTTTATCCATTTATCGTGATTTCTCGATTTTCAACGAATTTTCAAAATTCAACGATCACGTTTCCCCATTTTTTGTTGCAGTATAGTTTCCCAATATGCACACTTCTCTTTCATCATTATTCTCATTGAAATAACGGGAATTGTATGACTGAATAGATGCAAAATTTATAAAACGAACATCGATAAAATCGATCGTCGTATAAAGCATAGATAGTTGTATTTACAGAGACAGCATTTTCCGCGAGATATCACGATGAAATATACTGTTTTATACACAACTGTATTAGCAAACGTTGAAGGAACGTTTGAAGGCCCTGCCAGATATTGAGGTCATCTCCTGTTTCATCGTGTATTATGATGCAACTATAGACGGTAAAGTGGCTTTAAAAGCGGTAGAAAAATCGCAACCATCTGCAACATTCTTTAGCCTCATTCGACATCGACAAACAGAGAGTTTTTGGCAGTATTACCAAGCAGAAATATATACAAGAATGCGCGCAGTACGAATACTAAAAAGAATTATCTCCCTCTCCATCTTTTCATGCTCCTGCTCGGGTTTCAAAATCCGTGCTTTCTTTGCCCCAATTTAATCAAACAAAACCTCACACTGAAACCACTATCCATAAAAATTGGTACAAATTTTTATGGATAGTTTTTATGGATAATTTTTATGGATACTATCCATAAAAATTGGAACAAATTTTTATGGATACTACAGAATTTGTTCCAATTTTTATGGTTTTAATAATAACAAACAATGAGTGATCAATGAAAAGTATGACGGTTTTTCGGAATTTATTGTTATTATTTTATTTTTTTATATCAAATGCTTGTTTAAATAAAAATTTTAATCAATGTTTTATTCAAAGCTTACACAGTTAGCTTTTGTGACAGAATATTAATGATGGATTTTAAAAAATACGATGCTTCATTTTTTACCAGGTCTGTTTGAAACCTCAGCAAATTTTACGCCAGCGATTTACATTTTTAGTATTGTACTTCATAGGCCTCTCTCTCTCTCTCTCTCTCTCTCTCTCTCTCTCTCTCTCTCTTTTTCTCTCACTCTCTTGCTCTCCCTCTGTGGATCTCTCATATTCGGTATGGTACGTGATGCGTACTGACCCAACGTGTCGACCCATAACTATTTTACCCGAGGGTATGAAGGGAGTTAGTTGCCAAGCGGCATGACCAGAGTTATGTGTTCAGGGCGGTCCCGCACGTGACCGACACAAATTGGCATTGCAATTTTTAGCCCTCGAGTGCTTGACCCGTCGCGTGGCGTTTCGCATCAATCTAATCCGAGCTTCCGTCATATGCACATAATGTATACATATGTGTTGGCTGATCATGTAATTATAGGCCGTACTGTTCAATCATTGAATGAATTTAAGGGGCCAATCCACTTTGGAGCCACAAAAAAAAGGCTATTTTCGCGATTTTTTTTTTGAGGATTTTATAAAAGATATGAATATAAAAGTTGTTGGGCTTGATAAATAAAGTCTTGAAATACATAAAAAAAAAAAAATTTAATTCATTTTTATTCATTTTTAAGTACAAAAACTATAGTTTAACGTAACGCCTCAAAAATAGGTGGGCTAGGTAGCTCCATCACAACTCGGCAACGGCTTGTCTGAAACCAAAAAATCAAAGTCCATTAGATTCAGTATGACACCAGCTACGAGATGACCCTCGGATATAAAGTTTTATCAAAAAATAAAAAAATGGCAGATGAAAAACGAAAAAAGTAAAAAAAAACGTGTTTTCTTCGCAGTTTTTCACAAAAAAGAAGAGTAAAAATCAAAATTTTTATACCATCGAGGGTCATCTTGTTGCGAATCATGTTTACAATATGTGGTTCAAATTTCAAGAGAATCGGTTTATTAGTTTTAGAGATACGATGGAGCTAGATTTTGAAAACGTTGTTTCGAGAAAAACGCGTTTGAAGTTTATACGCTCAGGTAGACGAAATGAGGTCCTGACGTTCAGGTACAAAAAAAATACTTAGAGAGCTCGGATTTTCATAAAATTTTGACACAATATTTCTGAATGTATGTACTTTCGAAAACAGTAAAAAAAAATCGATTTTTTGAAATTTTCAAAGTGGACTGTTCCCTTAAGGAGTATAGAAAGTAAGAACGTGCAACAGGATATTGGAAAACGTTTTTGCCTCACAAATTTACCACTTTTTAGTATATAGACATTATTATTTGTTTATCAGATAAACAATGTTTGTTAACTTATGTTCATGGCAGAGGAAATATCGAAATATCGATTAGTTATTCAACAGCAGATAAAAGATATTCTGTTTCCTGTAACAACACATCGTAATTATCCTGCAATCAATCGAATTGTAAAAATTTTAGTAAATTTGCCATTTATCAAAGTACCAATGACCATAATGTTTGCCCGTGAGATACATCAAATGTCGCAAATATTAACTGGAAAGTTTTCGCATCGGCGGAAACTGTGTACCGTCCCGAAAACACTCCATGATAATAGGATTAAATTGCACATGAATGGCTACCAGTTTACGGCTTGTTAACGTATTTCTACATGTACATGTACACAACAAAGCGACAGAAAGAGAGAGAGAGGAAGAGAGAAAGGAATAGTTAGCAAGGAATGAAAAGAGAGAGACTCGAATTTGCCAATGCGGTAGTGAGTAATCGAAGCACATCGTGGCAAGCAGAGTGTTAGCTCCTCGATCGTCCAAGCTCGACAGAATTCAGACCTCGCGATTCATCGTTGATTTTGCCTATCATTCTGTATCACATCGTTAGAAATCGTGACGTCATGCCCCTTCCAAAATAACCTCAAAAAGCCCTTTTTATTCAACGCCATTTTTGAACCCCATTATAGAGTGCACAGTAACGTGGATGGCTTTCATCATTTTTGGCATCGAAATGATCGTTACAAGCACGTTGTCCCATAATCCCCTCACTATTCCGTGCTGCTCCATTATTCGAGTCAAAACCTTTTTTCTTTTTACCATTTTTTAACCGAATTCAACTGCCGTAACAATCGGTTAACGCTTTCGAGCTTTCAATTTAATACTTGAACATATCACGTGGATTAAAATCGTTTCATCATTACCAGTGTGGCATTCAGTATTTTTATTTTCAAATCTATCTATTTTTCAAGTTAGATGTTTCAAAATTTATCGAATTATTTTGGCTGGAGAGATTATTGGACTCTTTTTTGTATAATGAATTTTATTCGTATTTGAATATTTATTATTGTCAGAGAAATTTATTTAAAGCACCCTCTTTAGGCTTCAACTTACGTGTCTATTTTTGTAAAAATTTTCAAGACAACTGGTTATAATTGTCTCATTTTTCTTTATCTTGATTATTATAGATTTAAATAAATCTAGAACCATCATATTTTTTTGGTATTTCTCATATTTTAAACACCTGAAACCCCGAGGGTTTCTTTTTTTCTCGTCAGAAAATTGAGAAATAAAGGAGAGTTGGCCCTTCCGCCTCGCTGAATTCACCGGCTCATTTATCCTCTCGTTACGTGTTTCTCTGCCCGATCTAATATTGTATAATCATTATATATATATATATATATATATATACATATATGTTCACACACAGTGTTACAACACTATATAGAAGCAACAGAGAAAATGGAGAGAGAATAGCAGTTTTTAGTCTGGAGACTTGCGAGACTAATGGCATCTGCACTCTACGAAATAACTCAGTTTCATCGAAAGTTCACGATCTTTTGGTGCGAGAAACTATGAAGTATCGACCAATTTTCTCCTTCTTTATTTAGAGCTCTTGTTACATATGTTTTGTTTTCATCGAAAATAGTCTGAGAAAAGAAATTTGTTGATTCAACAAAATTTGGGTTGAATCAACAAATTGTAGCGAACAAAACGAAATTCGTTAACTCAACAAAAATTTGGTTAATTCAACCACTTAATTTGCTAGCTCAAATAAATATTGCTCACTACGACGAAAATATTGTTCAATCAACAAAATTTTCTGTTCAACTAACAAATTTCATTTTGTTCGCCACAATTCGTTGATTCAACCAAAAATTTGTTGATACAACAAATTTCTTTTCTCAGTGTACTGAAAAGAACGTTTGAACTATTTTTTCTCGTCATACAAAATGGCACTCTGTTACCTATCGATCAATTTCATTATTAAGTCCCAAATACCAAAATTCGTTATCCAATTATTAAAAGGACTTCATTTTTCAATGATGCAAAGTTCGATATTATTGAAACTCAAAGTTTGCCTCTGTTTTATTTTTCCTGTGATTATATTAACCGTGTGCAAAACTAATCCAATTTCATTGGTACACTTTTTTTACGAAAGAAGAAAACGAGAGAAAGTCAGATGTCGAATCGGATACAAAGAGAGAATTTACAACAGTTTTGCTGTCCATCGAACATGTACCAGCGAGGATAGTTTTCTTTCAACAATATTCTGCATTGAACAATGCAGAATCATTGTTCAATGTGACTCCATTATTATTCGACATTGCTTTCATGTGTGTCTGGATGTGTTAGCCTTGACTCCGAACGACATTCAACTGCTTTGTTCTATCTCAGCTCAAACTGCATCGTGTCATAATGGTTCAATGAATCAATGGAGAACCTGCCAGTTGTTTCGTTCTTTCACCATACGTTTCTATTTCAAGTCAATGAACATCGAATTCACATCGATTCAAATCAAATTCAAAATAAATCTTCTACAAATTAAACCATCATTCATGCTTTTACGACACTCAACCGTGATTGAATTTTCCTAATGATGACCAATCTTCAAATATACAATATACAGTCCCTTTCCACTCCAATATCTGTTTCATCGTTCTCAATCCTCGTCACCATTACTTCCCCGATTATGAAGCCCAATTTTCTCTACTAGCATCTAGAAAGCTCTCTCGGTTCATTGGTTCTATCCTCAGCGGTATTCGAGCTTCTTGTGGTAGCGTTACAGAGGAGCGCACAGGGGATGAAACGGAAACGGTTTGACGATAGACCGGGTCCCCGGAATTTTAATGTCCTCGTCGAGGATTCAGTCTGCCGTGAGATTTGACCCCGTTTCTGGCAGCGAGATCGGTTATGACGACGTATATACATATAAATATTTGCGAGGATGTATGCATGTGTTTGTGCGAGCTTTTATACACAGTGATATCCACCATTTCATCCCTGATGCAACCCCAAACTCTATAGGTCACCAACGTTTTTTTTCGTCCTCATCCACCCTTTGCTCTCGTTTCCGTCTTCCCCTATTTCCCCTACACTCGTACGTTTTGCGATATGTAGATAATGCACCGTACCATATATAAAGAGAAAAACTCTGCGGTTTGCAATGCAGCTCTCGGCCAGAACTCGAGAAATTCCCGTCGAAATGTACCCCCTTTACTCCTAAATCTCATCTATACATGTCTCTTGACTCCATGGTTCAATTACGTACGGAAAATAAGCTTCAATTCTACATTTTGAGAAAACACTGTGTCAAGGTTCGAGTACAATAGGCATTTTTGACGGTTTGCTCAAAATGAGTGTAGCGAAATTTGTACGGTGAAACAGATTAAAATTTATGTGACGTTCGATCAAAATTTACGAGACATAAAGAAATTTTTCATATATATTTTTTTGTGGACATCGATGGTACACCAAATTAGAGAGAAGATCCACTAATAAGGATTCTAGCACGTTATCTTTGATTTCTATTATCAAGAATACTGTTTATGATTTTTTCATTTATATCTGGAATTTTTCTTAATTATTTTGCATTTTTTTTTATTTTTATTACGGTTAAAGCCACGAAACAAAGTATTTTTGTTGTATCACGACCTTAAGCTTTTTCAGTAAATGTTCGCAGTAGTTCTCACAGTTCGTGTGCTTTTCACAGTGGGCTTTCCCGTGAAAACACATGAGAGGGCCATTTGAAAAAGTGTTACACCGGGCGGAAAAATAGAGAAAGAAAAAGAGGAAGAAAGAATTTTCCAAGGCATAACACTCGGTGTGGAAAATGTTCTTCCGTCGCCTTTTCCTACCCCCCTATATAGTCCTGCGAACAGGCTGTATTTTGTTCAGGCGACCTCTCATTCGCTTACTCTCTCTTTTTCTCTTCTCTCGTTTACCCTTATTTTTACAGCTATTCAACTCTTTTTTTTTTAATGCTTCAGTATGGTTTCTCAACAAGAGCGTGTTGCATCAACTTAGAGAAAAATAGAGAAAACATGAAAACGAACGAGAAGAGCACCAGACATCGTGGTATTCCTCTTCCTTATATATCCGCAAAGTGGTGCTCTTCTAAATCGCATACCCCATCCACCCTTTTTCCTCAGCACCCTTAACTTACCCACTTCTCATGTATATACACCTACATTTTATGAAATGAAAACCGCTCTCTTGATATCATGAAAAATTCTACAGCCCTTTTCCAGAGTCCAGCTCTTGTGAAATGAACGAAAATTAAATATTTTACTACCTCTCGTCAAGTCTTTCAAATCGATCATCATCGACATAAGATCTCTTTGGAATCAATAATTAATATAATATTTTTATAAGTTCAAGATTTTTACAACTAAATTGGATTCTGAACATTTTTTTTTATTTACCAAAACAAAATACTACGAGACAAGATAATGAGAAATCAAAATTGAGAAGAATTCAAAATTTACACTTAGAAAATACTGAAATGTTCTTAACGGGCCAGTCCACTTTGGAGCCACGAAAAAAAGGCTATTTTCGCGATTTTTTTTTGAGGATTTTATAAAAGATATGAATATAAAAGTTGTTGGGCTTGATAAATAAAGTCTTGAAATACATTTAAAAAAAAATTAATTCATTTTTATTCATTTTTAAGTACAAAAACTGTAGTTTAACGTAACGCCTCAAAAATAGGTGGACTAGGTAGCTCCATCACAACTCGGCAACGGCTTGTCTGAAACAAAAAAATCAAAGTCCATTAGATTCAGTATGACACCAGCTATAAAATGACCCTCGGATATAAAGTTTCATCAAAAAATAAAAAAATGGCAGATGAAAAACGAAAAAAGTAAAAAAAACGCGTTTTTTCGCAGTTTTTCACAAAAAAAAAGAGTAAAAATCAAAATTTTAAAACCATCGAGGGTCATCTTGTTGCGAATCATATTTACAATATGTGATTCAAATTTCAAGAGAATCAGTTTATTAGTTTTAGAGATACGATGGAGCTAGATTTTGAAAACGTTGTTTCGAGAAAAACGCGTTTGAAGTTTATACGCTCAGGTAGACGAAATGAGATCCTGATGTTCAGGTAAAAAAAAAAATACTTAGAGAGCTCGGATTTTCATAAAATGTTGACACAATATTTCTAAATGTATGTACTTTCGAAAAGAGGAAACAAATCGATTTTTTGAAATTTTCAAAGTGGACTGGCCCCTTAATTTAATATTGACTGTATAATAAAAAAATAAATAATAAAACAAGTGTCCAGTTGTTATTCGGTATTCTTTTTGTGCAAGATTTCCATATGAAATTGAGCGAAGAAAGGAAGACATTTTTGTTTTACGTATAATGAATGCCCGGGAGCGAGGGTTTAAGAAAAAAGGAGAGAGATGACTATCAGACACGGGAGTTACGGCAGACAGCTTTTCCAGGCTTCATTCCTGAAAGCGAAAGACTGGAAGAAATGGTAGCACTAGGGTGGAAAAATAAAAGAAAGATATAAATAGAGGGAGAGAGAGAGAGGGAGGGAGAGAGAGAGAGAGAGAGAGAGAGAGAGAGAGAGAATGAGAAGTGGCCAAGAGAAGGACGAGTCAAGAACGCCCGCGGATTTGCGTTTGTTGATTCAACGCAATTAATATTCATCGTCAGGCTCTCTTGTGCGAGAGCAAAAAGATCCGAGAGTCTCAGGAACCCCGTAGTAGAGACGAGATGATGCAGAGAAAACTTCGGTATATGAGAAGGCAAATATTTCAACTGACTTTGCAAAAATTTTTGCCTGACTGAAAGAACAAGATTAGAGACGACAACGTTCCCCAAAGTTGACTCTTAATGACTCTCCGAGTGAGTTTGCAGGTTATTAATATCAATAATATCGAATAAATATTGCACGATTTTGAATCCTTTTTCACGACCAAGCGAATCATGTTTTTTCTTTTACATCAACTCCTATTGTATAATAAAAGAAAAGAAAATTCAGTCGAACAATTTTCCTTCCTGAATGTAATATTTTATTTTTATTTTATCTGCACTTCATATAAACTCTCGGAAAACTATTTGAATAAATAACAAAATCTGTCAAAAAAATGTGAACGATCAATATAAATTAAAATCGATAAAATTAAAGCAATCAGCATAAGAATTATGATTATTCAGTTATTTCGTCGGTAGAAATTTATCTACTATCTTATAAACCAATTAGCTTTAAGCTTGTACTTGTATTCATATGGTAAACACAATATTCCCCATAAACGACCATAATTTGCTGGAAATCACATACGGTGCAAGTCAACACAGACGGTAGTAATGATGCAATGCTTGTTGAAGGAGTACTTGCCTCAAATCCAGAATTAAATGTGTTTCAGCTTTAAAATTTAATGAACAAAAGCATGTTTCTCGTAAATCAGGATTCTCATGGCTCTTGAACTTATTGCAATTAATTAATCGATGGAAACGTCATTGAAGGACTTCACCACTTCAAGCACTTCCTGATTTTCAGGATACTTTTGGATTAGAGCTGCTTTTGTTGCAATGAAAAGCTTTTTGAACCCTCTGAAACATTTGTCATCATTTTCACGTAATTTTACCAAAAATATTTATTTAATTCTTCAAACCCAATTTCATGCTCTTCCTCAAGATCATATATTTTAATATTTTTCCAATCAAAGCTATTTTTACTTTTATTTCAAAAGCTATGGAAAATAAAAACGTGAGTGAATTCCCTAAATAGCAATCCATCAATTTGGAGCATGAGAGACCATTAAAATATTTCCATACTGATCCTTAATAGGACTATAAAAAGAAAAGTCTTATGCTGCTATACGTGCATATTTAACTATCTAGAACAATTCATCAGAATCATATAAATATATATCTATATTTGTATGGTAAAAGGGAAACTGAGGGCACAACAATTCTAGTACTAATCTATAAGAGTGCTGGGATGATATAGCTGCGGACGTGTCCCGGTTTATCTGGAGCTGTTCATCGTGTGGTTTGCCCAAAACGTGCTACTCGTGTCTATCGTGATATATACAGACATAAAACGTTACTTCGCCCTATACCCACGTACAGAACCATACGAACCCATGTAGCTTAAATCCATAACGTTGTCAAGTTTAAGTTTGTAGCTGTTCGATTAGCCCTTTAGATCTGGAGCCTTTGACGTATACACCTGCATCGAATATCTCTGATAAAACGGAATAATCTTCGTTGACAAATTCCTGACTGATTTGAGGCTATTAATAGTATCAACAGCCCTTAACGAGTTATGGGGTGTTTTATGTGGTTCTGTTGTGCAGAAAAAAGGTTGATTCAAGTCCATTTTTAAAGTTATCTTTGGTAACAGAGGAAAAAGACTGTAAATGGATTTTATACGAAGCAGAATCAAATTTGATGAATTTTTTGGTGAAAAACATATTAGAATATTCATTTGAATTGAACATATTCCAGGAATCTTTTCATTTTAACATTTCCAGTTCACAAAGACTGGAATTTGAGTTTAAAAAATTGGGCAATCTCTTCAAAACGTCTTGAAGAAGACATTGTTGATTTGCATTTTGTTCGGACTGTGTAAAATTGGTTGTCTATCAAATTTTATTTATTTCAAACGATGTCGAATTTGACGTAATTGATTTATGAAAAATTCAATCGGTTTTGATTCGTGAGAATTAGGGCTTGGTATTAATACAAAACTTTCTGAGATTTGAGAGACAAGATAAATGGTCACGCGCAATGCAGAATCGCCCATATATACGTATGACAGTAGTACAGCATTACATACGTGCGGACGTGACACAGAGATGCGCGTGGAAGGGAAGAGGTGAAACAATTACCGGGACCGCTGGTTCACTACCGGAAACGGAGAAGAGTAATGGTCGTAGGTATCATTCACCGTCACTTGCTTTCCTTTTCCTCATTCATTCTCTTTACATTCCCTCCCTCTCTCTCTCTCTCTCCCTCGCTCCCTCTCTCCCTCTTTCTCTCTCTCAAACTGTGACACCAATGCACTGGCCCAGTTAACTCACTACTTCTACTTCTCCCATTGTCCAATGTTCCAATCCTCACTTGGGGCGTTCTCCCTCCGCTTCAACCGCAATCAAAATAACACATGGTGCATCTAAAACAGACGATTACCAAGCGACGCATGTGCCACGTAAATCATTCAACGAAATTTCGAACGGGAATCAATTACTCGTATTTTTCGACGAAGTGATAGAACGATTTCAAGAGAAATAGGTCATGGGGAAAGACGTAACAATTCTGTTTCAATTAAAATGTTTTATACACATTTGCAGACCAATATTTTATTCAATCAGAATTTACTTACGTACTGAATTCATAGATATTTAAACAAAAATTAAACGCAGCCACCTTCAAAAGTTAGGAATACTGATATTCGATAACGATACATCAAAAAGTTATCAACAAAAGTTATCAAAATTCCTTTCTTGAAATCAATTTCCTCATTTTTCTCAGTACCAATATAATTGATAACAATTGCTATTTTGCCTCTGTAATATTGCTAATACTTGGCAGATCTGCATCTTCATGATAATTGATTGAAAGACATTGATTATTCAATAAGTTTTGTTAAATTGCACTGATATAACCTTTGGAGAAAGTTTTACTCGAAACTGTCAGAAGGAAGAGTTGCTCGTTGATAAGTGGTGAATGAATTGCTATTGCTGTCTGTTAGTTATCTAAAATTGAAGCTTTCGGAGTTGGAATTGATTACAGACGTGCGAGCCACCGAGTGATTTTCGTTTGGAGCAGTGCGCGGCTTTTGACAGCGTGCCCTACAGTGGACAACTTTTCAAGTGGTACCCTCATCACGATCGGATGAGACCGTGCTCTTTGATCTGCCGTGGGGTACGAACGGTCAACGGTCGTACAAGAACGAATGATTTTCGTCGAACGAGGAAACTACATCATGATAGCGAGAGCATCGATAACAGCGGGGTTGTTGGTGATCACGATGGTGTTACGAACGATAGCGAAGACGAGGACAATTTCAGCAGAGAGCTCGAAACTGAGGACGACATCGTCGTTGAATTGGCTGAAAAAGTTGAGGATGGCACAAAGTGCCATCAAGATACGACGGACATTTGCATTGCTGGAACTTGTTCGGTGAGTCTACACTGAATTCATTGTAAAGTCAATTTTATGCTAAAAAATCAACTAGAACATTGGAAAAAGTGTAAAAATTTCATTTTTTACTACTCATGCAGTTTTTCTTTCTGCAAATTAATTAATCGATCGATAGGCTGCAAAAGTAGAAATAAACAAATTCGATAGTGACTTATGAATCAAAAATTGATCAAAAATACATTTTTTTATTCTACTAAATGGTCAACAATTCAATCATTGCTAAATCATCACCAGTTTTTTTTCGCAATTCAAACCATCATCCCAAATTTCCTTTCGAGACATTTGGCCCCAAAAGTATTTACAGTTCAAGAACAGTTTTTTGATAATTGCCGAAAAACAAGAAAAGGTGCAAATTCGTGACGTTTTCGGTGATGAAAAGTTGTTCGAGAATGTGAGAGACAGAAAGAGCAAAATATATTAAGAAGTTAGAGGAAAAGCTCTGAACAATAACTAATCAGGATAGGGACAGAGGAGAAAAGCGAGGGGTGTTAAGGGAGAAGAAGGACAGGCTACGTAATTAAGCGCTAAAACTGAGGTTGGTAAACGCTAACTAGCTTTGCATTATTAAAGGGGGCGTTGGAAAATCCGAGTTCTCGTGAGCTCCGCAGTGCGAACTTCCGGTGGACATTGCTCATCGTCCGGTAGTTCCGGGCCTCTTCCCTTCTATCCTTTCCGCTCTCCTTGAGAAAATATTCCATGGCAGCTTTGCAAACGAAATAAACGGTTGTCTGAACGCAAATAACAGATCATTGTTGAAATTTAAATTAATTACAAAAAAAGGCCTAACGAGATTGAAATAATAAAGAATAAAAATGATCAAAAAAATAAATAATTTGTGCAAGGAAATCAGGGAATAATTCAAGAGCTTCAACTGTTTTCTCATCCACACTGGAGGTATATTAAATTTCATCAAATTTAACATCTGTCCCACGATACTTAAGTAGTACCATTGCCAGATTTTCGGCTTTATGAATATTTCTAGTCCTTTCATTTGGAGCTTATTGGTCCACCGTACTGGTGCACTGGTGGGCGTATATTTATAGCTATTGGTAGACGAAGTCTATTTGTATAAATATATACTCTTGTATTTATGTACAACTTGGTGCTCGATTTGTCTGAATTCTCGTACATTCACAATTTCTCTTCTTCTTCTTCCTGTCGGAAAATTCGCGCACCGTATCTACTGTGAAATGTGAACTAAGCCGACATCTCGTACCGCTGATCTGCCTCACTCTTCCCTTATACTCTATGAATGTCTATATAAAAGATGCCTTTCCTCACTATACTTTTAGAATTCTACAGGGAAAGAAAAATATCACAAAAATTACCGTGCACTACACTACAAGTTGGCTGCGAGAGACTTTTTTGGAACGATTTATCGAAAAAAATTAAAGATTCCAATGAGTATTGCAGTATTTAACATAAGCCTATGAATTTTTGTAATACGATACGGTCAAATTTCGGAAAAAGCACTATAAAAAGTATAAAAGTAATAAACAAAATTGCTGCTTTTTAACTAGCCATGAACGAAAAATTAATGGCTACACCGCAACTAAATCTTAGATGTGTCAGAAATTTTAATACAGTGCAAGACAATTTTTATCTTACTGTTTGATATTTTTCGTTCAAACTTCGTCTTTTGTTATTGCATAAGACGACCAGGCCAGAGCCTATCGTCTACTTTTATTATTTTTATTTCGATGTGTCATGTGACATGACATGGTCTTTAACCTTTGACCATTTTTTTTTATACTAAAAAGGAAAAAAGAATTCTTGGGATGAAAAGAAGCTGCAAGCTGTAGTTTCTCTCACTAGCCACTCATTTCCACAGCTCCTGAATGATGAATAATAACGATAACAATTACAATGAATATATAAATAGAATAAGTTCTCTCATTGTAAAAATGTATATTTGAAATATATTTTGCATTATATAAAAAATATATTCCACACATATAAAAAATACAAATTTTATACGTTTTATATATTAAAATATAGAAAAAATATATTTTTTTTATCAGGGAGAGCGGTTGGTCCGGTGGATAGGGGCTCGACTCGCACGCCGCGGGTCCCGGGTTCGAATCCCGGCCAAAACACTAATGAAAAATTGAAAATTTTTTCATGTGTTTTTGCTGCAATCCCGGTGGTTCGGATTCCACCTTCATAAATCCATGGCCAAACACCTCTCTGTGATGCATGAGCGGTCGGTGTTTGGTGGCCTCCCTTGGACAGTTCTCATTGTGCGGGGTGGCTCTCTAGCCGTGAACTGGCTGGCTCATTGCATCACAGCTGAGGAGGTGCCTGCCTGAGCGCCTCTGGTGGCCGTACTTGAGCGTGCTCGCATTGCCACCCGTGGAGATTAGTCGGGCACCGGCTGTATCGACAAGGTTTTCTGCAGTTTCCCTTCGCCCTCGGTAAATGCGAAACAGTGCGGGAATAAGTCGGCTGCAGTCGCACGTGTGGGAGAATGGAGGGAGGAAGAGTAGAGGAATAGTTGGAAAGAGTGTGGGGAGGCTAAGAGGGAAGGACTCTGGGCCGTGGAAGTAACAATCGCGGGGGCGATTGGTTACAAAAACCCCCCTCTCTCCCTCTCCTTATATTTTTTTATCCACGATTTTGTCGATTTTCGTATATTAAAAATGTATTTCGTACTACTGGTATTTTGGAAATACTTTTTTTTTATTGTTCCTGCGTATACACTTGCGGGTTTTTACGAGCCCATCCCATCACTTTCACCCCAGATTTTCCCACTTCACTAATTTCCAATTTCCTAATTTCCATGTTCCTGAGAAACCCCCCAAGAGTGTTGCCCACAGCCACTCTTTCCTAATGCACTACCGTATCGCATTTGCACGAGGGCCAAGGGAAACTGTAGAAAACCCGGTCGATACAGGCGGCTATATTTTTACTGATTTTCGATTGATTAGCACCATCCGAAACTCGGAAAAACTTCATCCCGCTCAGCGATTGAGACGCGAATCGGTGCATGGCTAAGCGGTCACCCAACCAAATATTGTCCTCGCCCGAGGCTGCTTAACTTTGGAAATCGCCGAAGCCACACACCGACCGCGCACCTATCGCTGTTTTCATATTTTAAAAGTGTCTTTTTGTTGTATTGAAAATAAATCTCTTTTACATTAAACGTATTTTTTTTACATACTTATGTAAGTATTTTACGTACATGCATAAGTGTGGAAAATGCTCTTGACTTCAATCGCATTCTGCACAAATTTCACCCTAAAGAATATGCTCCTAAAAATTTGCAAAAAAATTGTTCAAAAAAAATTTTTTTAACATGTGAAAAATGTATTATCGATGTACGAAAAAAGTATTTTTAAATTACAGAAAATGGATCGTTGATATGTAATAAATGTATTTTAAATATACCAATAGTATAGTAATTCAGAGTACATTTTTAATATACCCAAATCGGCAAAATCATCTATAAAAAAAAATACATCATTCATATATTTGTAAATATGAAACGTATAAAAAATTTATTTTTTATATGCGCGGAATATAAATATATTATTATATAATGCAAAATATATTTCAAATATAAATGTTTTCCATGGGGTAGTCTTTTGAGTAATGTCGACAAAGTTGACTTACGCATTTACGTCATCACACTCTCTATCTCTGTTGATAAACTGGAGCAGAACATAGACTCTGAAGTACGTTCAACGTGACTAATTAAAAAATATTGATTAACGAAATAAAAAGTAATTAAATGGGAAATTAATTAGAGGTACTAGAGGCTCCGAAAAAAATGCAGCAATGACGTTGGACTATATACACGTTTTATTTGAATTAACTCGATATCAACGAAACGTATTGATCTGCAAGTTCACCGAACTTGTGTCACACCACTAAAACGATGTATCAGATTCGTAACTTTGCCTTTACTCTTTTTCTTTTTCTGTTGCATCTTTCTCTATGTCTGTGAATTTCAATCGCGAGCCAGAAAGTGGGCTGCGACATGAGGGTGGGCAGCAATAAGAACAAAGATTCATGCGGCGTTTGCGGTGGCAACGGTTCGAGCTGTCAGCCTCAATACTCTTGGAGTCTCGAATCGATATCCGCCTGCTCCAAATCATGCGGCAGTGGTGAGTTCATATTTTTTTTTAGAATAATTTTAATGTTAGTCAACAAATAACATCGAGAAATATTCAAAATTTAATAGCCCTTCCATTTTATTAATTTTTTTAATTAACTTTTCTACGATCGAGCCAGCAACGATATCGCCAAACGAACAAACTCGGCCAAATAATTTGATAAATGAAATTATTAACGGACCAACGTCGTTTTTACTCAACGTGAACATTGCGTTGTACATTATTCTCTAATTACCTAATGAGGATAATAATGCTGAGTAATAATCGGTATAATTATCTGGTTTTCATTAATTAAACTTCATCAAAATTCCCAACAACGATGAAAAATACCGAAATCGATTACTCAATCAATACAGATCGATTGAACGTCTGAAGCCTGCGTGTTTTTTCAAATTATTCATAATTATTCTCACACAATTTTGTTCAAGGCTTCAAAATGGCCATGCCTGTCTGCAAATCTCCGGACGACGGTGTCGTGGAGGATTTAAATTGTGATCCAGATGCCAGGCCTAACAAGACACTGTTGCCGTGTAACGTTCATCCGTGTTCGACGAAGTGAGTACAAAAATTAACAACAAATATTTGTTTATATCGTCATTCGTCTCAAATTCATTCATTCAAATCATCACGTATTTTACAAGATCCAGAATACCGTCGTTCAAAATCGACAAGTAGCTATTTCTGCATTAAATTAAATTACGGAAAAAAAAACTACATTCACTCAAAACTTTTTGATAAATCGAGATAATCATTTATCCAATCTATTTTCATAATTAATAATAATTATAATTTATGGTAATAATGTGCATTATTGTCAAATAATTGATTTTTTTTTTTGGGAGAGAGCGGTTGGTCCGGTGGATAAGGGCTCGGACTCGCACGCCGCGGGTCCCGGGTTCGAATCCCGGCCAAAACACCAATGAAAATTTGAACATTTTTTCAAGTGTTTTTGCTGCAATCCCGGGTGGTTCGGATTCCACCTTCATAAATTCATGGCCAAATACCTCTCTGTGATGCATGAGCGGTCGGTGTTTGGTGGCCTCTCCCTTGGACGGTTCTCATCGTTCGGGGTGGCTCTCTAGCCGTGCATTGGCTGGCTCATTGCATCACAGCTGAGGAGGTGCCTGCCTGAGCGCCTCTGGTGGCCGTACTTGAACGTGCCCGCAGTGCCACCCGTGGAGATTAGTCGGGCACCGACTGTATCGGCAAGGTTTTCTGCAGTTTCCCTTCGCCCTCGGTAAATGCGATACAGTGGGGGAATAAGTCGGCTGCAACCGTACATGCGGGAGAATGAAGGGAAGAGTAGAGGAATAGTTGGAAAGAGTGGGGGGAGGCTAAGAGGGAAGGATCCTGGGCCGTAGAAGTAACAATCGCGGCGGCGATTGGTTACAAAAACCCCCACTTATAATTGGTGTTTTTTTTTTACGTCAGTCTCCTAATAAAAATAATACATCGTTCCGCATTATTTTCTGTCTTCCTCGAAAATGTTCTTCGACAATTTTTGTCATTCTTTTCCATTTTACATATTTTTAAAATTCAACAAAAAATCGTGCCCCGTAATTTTACATTTTCAGTTGAAGATATTATATAGAAAAACGATCGACTTCGTCCATTGAGTTGGACGATGTAATATATAAATGTAAACGTAAATAGATTATAGACTCCAGGGATAACGTATGCCATGTTGAATCCCAGCGAAAGTCGTTTTTATGAATTTTCTATATTCCCAGGTGGATTACCGGTGAATGGAGTAGGTGCAGTGCAAGCTGCGGTGGTGGATCTAGAACACGACCGATATTCTGTACCGAAGAAAACGGAAACGAAACTACGAAGGTAAGGAAAATGCAGGAAAAAACGAGGATGTAAGCAATAAAGTAGCCATAAGTTTCAAGCAAGAGGCAAGGGGCATGTACATGTAAATATACATGTATAAACATCGAGATGCTGATACATAAACGTGGAAAAACATCAAAGTATCTACTCTGAATGTATTTCCTTTTTTTTTGTTCCATTTTGATCCATGGAATTTTGTTTTCTTGTAAATTATTCCATAATTCTTCCTGCTTTACGATCATAAATCGTTTTTAATACTCACTTAGGCAATCTTGAGCTTCCATATGAAAATAATTGTCGGAAGAATTAAAAAATCGTTTTTTTTCTGATATTTATGATTTACAGCCTTTTTTCCCACGTTTGTTTATCGGTTAAAAAAATTTTCTGTTTAAACAGTTACCGGACCACAGGTGTAACGCGATTCACAAGCCTCGCTATCAGGAAACGTGCAACACCATTTCGTGTCCCATGTGGGAAAGCAGTCCGTGGAGCCAGGTAAGATTTAATTGGCACTGAGCACACGTTATCACCGGCTTTACTCTCTAATTGATGAACCACTTGAAAAATCATTAAAGTCCATAAAAAAAAAATAAAAAAAAACAATTGTCTTTATTTTTGAAAAATATTTGGAACAAGTTCTTTCATTTTATCATTTTTTTATCATTTATTTCAATTTCCTAAAAAATTTAATTGAGGAAGGTGTTTTGTTGCTGGTACAAAAACAAGATTAAATTCTTGTTCATGCACCCTCTTTGACCTCAATTCGCTTGGATTTGATGTCTACTAAAAATGAGATGCGTAAAATTGCGACGAACTCTTGAAACAAACGACAACGACGCAGACTCGAGCAGATGAAAGTTCTTTTCTTCTCCTTCTCTTCCTCTAAATATGTCTTCCCGTTTCTCTCTTGCTCTCACAAGATTTTGTATTTATCTATGAACCTTTACCGGAAAATCCGAGTGTTTGAACTCTCAGAATGATACATACAGACGTAGAAAGAGTGTTAAACACGCACGCACATCAGGAGAGTAACTCGAGTGCGATTTATATTTCGACCGAGAGCAAAGGCGACGCTACGTCTCGCATGTGCATGCCGAGAGACCACGAAACTCTCGAGATGCTACACGCTCCGTTGATTTCTAAAAGAGAAGCGAACGACCGTCTGGGTTGCATGGCTAGTGTAGTGATCATACAGTAAGTATGGCGCCACAGAGGAACCTCCCGAACGTAAACCAACAAAAAAAGTCGCACAGTCATTGGCATTTTTCTATTTTATTTCTTCTCGTACCCTCCGTCCATGGAAAAATCACTAGGATTCCCGAATTAATACGAATTTGCATCGTTTTGAATATCGAACTACGAGTTACTCGTGTTATTAATATTTTGCAAGTAATTATTTTTTGTCTGGTTATTCGAACTTGGCAATTGTCCTACTTTCGTACACGTCGAAAAAAAAATCGTTGCCAAAAAGGTCAGGACCAAAGGAAAACACGAAATATTTATAATTGTATCGATTTTAATGTTAATGTTGAGTAAAATATTATAACAACAAAAATTACACATTGCAGTTTCGTAAAATTATTAAACGAGAAGAAACTGTATTTACGATCATTTTAAGAGTGAATTTAAACGTTAAATTCACTGTATAATTCTGCCCATGTACAATTTTGCCAAGACTATAATTTCCTTCTTCGAGCATAGCTGCGAATTAGGTATTCAAATTATAGTTCATTTGCAAAATGCACTTATCGAATTATCGTCATGTAAAAATTGATGCAAACTATCAAATTTAGTTGTCAGGTGTTCGTATGAATCATTTTTTATCGTAACACGTCAGGCTAAAGATCCATTTTATAAAATAGACTCGAAAGCAAGAGAAAACGAGGCAGAAAATCCGAAACTCATACGTTGGCGGTATTTCATCGACATAATTTAGTCCCTTTGCTAGAAAATGATGAAATGAAAAAGTTTTTGGTACATTGAGTGGCCAACGACTGTGCGATATTAAACGTTCGGTAAAGTGTACAAAAGGAAGTTAAAAAAAGATGTTACATTGAGAAAAAAGACAGAGAAAGATGAGAAAAATGTGAAGAAGGAAGAAAGGTTGAACTGAAAAGTTTTGTGCCGAAGGAAAAGAGCCAACGGTACTACATCAGCGACCGACATCAAACAGGACAATTTTCTCGTCAAATAACTCCTCCTCCTCTTTACCCTTTCTTCGTATATAAATTTCTTCCCCTGCTGCTTTTATCCGAACGTTCCTTGACACGTTCTTGGCGCAGTTTCTATATACGCCCTCTTTCACCCTCATCGACCCTGTGCTTTGCCATCACCGCGAAGAATCGCGTGTAGCAAGTAAACGAGACTCGAGCAGGGCGAGAAGGGATCGAAAGATACGAAGAGTGGAAAAAAAGGCTTTACCAAGATTTCCAACCGAGCAGAGAAGGGATGGCATTGCTTCGCGAATTTTCCCATTTTTCACTCTCTATCGAGTCAAGCAAAAATATTATCCACCTCGGTTTATTGCAGTCCTAGCTACAGTAAAGCACAAAATAGACGATGGAGAGTATTTGGCACCATAAAGACATTAAACTGAGTCGAACTAGTACTGGCAAAAATGAGATTGATGAAGAAAACAAAGTTGCTTCGTTTGAGGATATTTTACACTTATATATTCCGCCAAAAATTTAACTGGCTAGGAAATAGCTCTTCCAATACGTCAAACGGCTGCAAGTACGAAAATTCTGTGGAAACGAAACTTTTTGGTAGAAATTTACATGTAAAAGTTGCTCGAACACATTTTATGAACAGGAAGTAAAACGAAGCAATGGGTGAGTTTGTAGATTGAACATTTTTCTCTTTATTTTCTTGTGACCAATTTCACCTGAGGTAAATTCATTTATGCCCGATGTTTCGTCGAAAGGTTGCAGGCTAAAATATCAGGCTTTCAATTCAGAACAGATTCATTTGTACAGCCAAATATATTTTCGTACTATATTTTCTTTATTATATCCATAAACAAAACTGTCAAATACTGCATCAGTAATATTCAAGCTTGTAAATAATTTTATAACCAGCGTCCACTCGGACGTTGGATCAAAAATACGCAGCATCAACGAACCGGCGACGAAACAGACATTGTGTTTGCGTACCGACGTGCACACAAGTAGTACGAGTCGATGGAGATCAGACGCCCGGCCAAAGTAGTAACGGCGCCGTATTGTCGCGTCAATCTTTCCACGAGCTGTGCTATATCCGGTGTTCGAGATTTATGAAAACTCGGGAGATAGCACGATTCGGGAGGGAGGGAACAAAATGCTATAAATTCAGTTGAACAAAATTTCATTAATTTCAAGTCATTTTACACATTTCTCATGTGAATATTTTATTTTAACGGAATTATGAAAATTAAAAATTCGATAAAAATCTTATAAAATTCAGCCAACTTTAATTTTAGAATCCTACAATCAATTTTTTTGTCCCAAACCCTCCACTGGGGTAAATAAACACCCCGAATTGTTTCTTTATAATAAAATGTTCCTCGTATGCGACAATGGGGTTTAATTATACACCATTTTTATCGTTTTTTCATAACGAAGAGAATGGTGTATGATAAAGTCAGATTGGGTGAACGTTTGTTAATGAAAACTTATGTAAACAAAAAAAGTTTCGAAAAATTGCAAAAATTACTGAACGATGAATGTCTTCGTTAAGGAACTTTTTACCCCAGTGCAGCTAAGGTCAAAATAGTACGAAAATTGCTTTTAAATAATTATGCAACCAAAAAAAAGTATTCCTAATTATTTAAACGAAAGAATAATTTTGTTTATATTTCCAAATAACAGGAAAAAAAGTGTTTATTTTTAGTGATAGTGTTTTTACTCGATTCTTTTAGAACATTAGTTTTCTTTTTTTTACTGTCAACGGTATTCAATTTTTTTCCAATTCTGGTACTTGAAATTTCAATGAAAATCGTACTGAGAAAGGATTTTCTGATCCTGTGGCTCTTAAAATAAACTATTCCATTTGCTCTCTTTTACTTTTATCTTTTCTTTTATCACTCTCTTACTTTTTCCCTTTTTTTCTCGGTCTCTCTGGTAACATTACAATCATCATTTTTTTTTTTTAATTTTCGCCACCTCTTTTTCTCACTCTCAACCAATCCGGACTGCATCATTCCTCACTGAAATGCAACAAATCGAAAAATCGACACTATCTTGGACCCGGGGATTGAAGAAAAAAGCCTTCGAATGCATTATTCATGAAGCCATTATATGCGATCGTATCTCTCGCTCGGGGAAATATATTTACAAACAGGTCGACACTGGAAAATTGGTTTTTTGAAAGCTCATGGAACTCAGGCACAAAATAAATAAATGAATTAAAATGATACAAAATTGAATGAAATGTTCGTTCTGAAATGGGAACGTTGATTTATCAGTTCAAAAATAATAATTATCGTGTCATTTTTGACTAAATAATTCAACGTTGCATTTTTTAAACAAAACATACGATGTAAAGTGTTTTTTTTTTCCAAATTAAACATTTTCTATTAATATAGAAAACATATATTTTTGTAATTATTCATTTCATGAATTATTATTGGTTTATTTCTTTTTTTTTCTCATGGCAAAAAGAAGGTTGTAAGATTATAGAAAAAAAATGAGTGATGAATAGTTAACACTATCGTGAGCTGAAAAAATCGAAAGATATGCTCTTCGTTTCTCTATATAAAATTTCCTTTTACATAACACGAGAATAATGCACAAGAATAAAAGCAGCGTTTTTTCATGGAACATAAAAAAAATTGAAAAATCTTTATACACCAACGAAGCTTAGATCTCAATCATCAATATCGTTCATCTTTTGTAAACTCCCGGATCTCTCTCACGCCCACGATCTTTCAACACTTATTTGTCTGGGTTCTCTTTATGATTTACGATTCCTTCCCCTTTGCTCAGCATTTTTCTTAGGTAAATTTTTGTTTCATAGAACGCAGCATAAATTTTCTTCAAGAATAGCAAAAAAGCATCGATTTTTATATCGCCATGAGATTTGCTTACGAACAATAAGGATAACAAATTGATATAAAATAAAAATGCTGCAAAAATAAGATTTCTTTGATATTCCGGCTCAGGCACGAGTATTCGTATTTATTTAAATGAATTTCGCTTGATTTTCGTTCGAGAATATTCTATACAACTAAAGAATTCTTATTTCAAACGAAACAAGTTTATTCAACGTGAATAAACTCGATTGGGAGTGAAAAATAAATATGTTTAACTTAAATGCAGTACTTGTAGCATTTAATTTCATTTATTTCTGCTTAATAACTGCGTTTCGTATTCAATATAATAAGGATGTTGGGCACGAGTCATATTTGCGGTAAGAGCCTTATTAAAGCTGTAACGAATCTCAAAGTAGGATTAAATCGAAATGTAAACGTGTTAGAATCAAAGAAAAGCAAACACAGATATATTCCCATACATTTTGTGTTTTAAAATATTAAAAAAAAAACAAAACAAAAAACAAAAAACAATAAAGACAGTAATATTCGATTGGAGAATGAAAAAATAAGGAAACCGGAAGACAAGAATTGATAGATTTTCCTCTCTATTTCAGAACGTAAAGAAACACCGCTGATCCTGAGCCAACCGAGAATACATAGTGGTTGAAAGCTCTTTGGCCTGACCCGCCTCTTCCTTTTCCTCCTTTGCCTCCTTAAAGCACTCTGCCTTGCTTCATCGACGTTTCTCTCCTCTCTAGCTGTCTCCCAAGAAAATCGTATGTTTTACCAAGTACGCATATACTTGTATATACATATGCCTGAGGGTACTTCACTATATACATACAAATTTCGTTCTTTTATTGTATATATAAACACTGTATGGAGTATTTCGTTCTATATTCTTCGTCCTACATTTATCAGACTTCATTCTAAAGCATTATTAATAAGATCGATTATTTGTCGTAGTGTTAATTTGATGCTAGAGACGAGTGGACATTTACGTCTATGAAAAAGATTCAATATTCAGTGAAATTCTCACAAAAAATACGATCAACCCTAGCTATACACTCTATAACTTTTAGTACATTATTTACACACTATCGATCTATTGGACCGAGGACTTTTATTGCTCTGTAACATTGTAACAGAAGTGTCTATTGAGGTTTAATTGTAGTGAAATCGAAACGCCAGACTTCGACAAATCCGGAGAAGTAATCGGTAAAGCCAAAAAGTCGTTTGATAGAAAGTTATAACGTTTATGAAAAAGGGTGTGATGAAAAAAAGGGGAAAATGTAGCATTGCTGTCGATCCATTGAACCCCATAGTGTGCAGCTAGGGTTAAGTCTTCTGAGTTTTTTGGGGGACGAAAATTTGTTGTTTTTTTATTAAAATTTACGATAAATTTGTGATTTTTTCGATATTTTTGTTATGTCGTCGTTAAATACGTGATTTGGTGCAATCGAGGGGAGAAAATTACAATAAAACAGTATGCGATCCCTATAAAAAGGTCGTGATATGCGAAGGAACTCCCTATGTAGATAACACGTAAGTAGGACCATGAGGCAAGGCTTGAGGCACGTCGAGTGCTTTTCCATTTTCTCACCATTACGTCACTTCTCTTCACGTTTCAAGCCCAATCCTCCGCAGTCTTTGAAACGCGAGTGAGTACTAAGAAACTCCGAAGAAGAGGGATCTCTTTTTCTCTAAATTCTGTAAACTCATGCTGCACTCTCACTCTTTCGTGGTTTTTTTCCACTTTTTTCTTGAGGCACTTGTAAATATCGCTTCGAGGAAGAAAACGTAAAGAAGATTTTGCGGTTAGTGGCGTTAGCTGCCCCATATATGAAAAAAAAAACAAAAAAAAAAAACAAAAAAAAGGCTGAAGAATTCAACGGGAAAGAAGATCGCGAGAGGGAAAATTGATGAGATTATTTTTCGAGGATAAAAATCATTGGCATAGCTAAGAAAATAAAATAAAATAGTCACGAAACTTTGTAACGCTTGTTACTCATGTATAATCCCTCACATTCTGCTACTTTTCAACCTTCTAGTAATTAATTTTATTCGAAAGCTCGAAGAACCCTTTTTCATCGATTTTCTTTACCACAAGACTATTAATTTCATCGTATCTTTCAATCAAATCGAAATTCTATTCCTGTCGTATTCAACATCGAAAAATACTCCAACAAAAACGAAAACAAACGAATTTAGTTCGAATTTGAATTTAATTTCATTCACTGCAATTTATTCTAGTTTTTTAAATTCATTTTTTTAATCTTATTTTTATTCTTAAATTGTTTGGCGAAAAGAAAATGAAAAATTTTGGTAAAAAATACCGAAAAATTTGGCCAAAATCATAAGTTTTTGTACAACTAATCTCGTGTTAGCTTCATTTTCGTTTTTTTTTCTTTTTGTTTTTGTTTTTTAGTGCTCAGTCACCTGTGGCAATGGAGTGAGAATAAGAACGATCGAGTGTCGTGATGCCGAGGGTCGTGCATCCTCCGACTGTGAAGCAACGGAACGCCCACGTGACGAACAAGAGTGCAAAACTAACGAGCCATGCGTCAACTGTGAGTTTACATTTAATTTTCGTTAGTCGTATTTTTTTTGCCTCGATAAATTTCCGAATTCGTGTAAACGTCTGATTTTTTTAACACGAAGATTTATTTCGGATTTTCATCGCTTGAAATCTGTTCCGAATTTGACAAAAATTGCATTTTAATTATTATCTTTCGGAAATTTTGAAGATGCGGGCGAAATTAATCAACCGTATCCACCACCGCCCGTTCCTGAAAAATTAATCGATCAAAAAGTACCCGCCGAATCCACGTGAGTATTCAAATTCAATCATATTTAATATATTATTTAATTGAATATTTAAAATTCAATCATAAATATCGCGAAATTATTTTTCCTTTAAGGGTTTACATACGTCCAGCAGCGCCTAAAACGCGCTAAAAGTAAAACTGTTTTTAGAAGAGATGACAATAGAAATTAATAAAAATAATTTTTACACATTGTTTATTAGTATTTAAACTTTATAAAAAAATTTATTTCATTTTTTTTTCAAAAATTACAACATAAAAAATCACGTTTCCCGAAGCACTATGAAAAAAAAGTTGCTCCACGGTCTGCATCATTTCTTCTTGAAATGCTGATGGATCTGCAAAACGTAAAAAAAATCTTGTAAAATAAAGTTGTAGTTATAGTCTGTAGAGCCGGATTTTTGAAATTCGAAAAATTTTGGCAATTTACGGCAGTTTAAAAAAAAGTGTGCATTTTGTGTCATAAATGTCACACTTTAATTATGTTTATAAAATTTTTTAATCACAACATCAAAAATCCGACTCGACAGACTATAGAGAAAACAATTTCGAATATTAAAAAAAAAAAGCATCAAAAAATATTAAAAACTGTATGAGTTATCATGCAGACCGTGCCAGAAAAAGTAGTTTTGAGAAAAATGCATTTAAAGTTTCGTGACTGCCCAACGTGACTGCGTTGGGCAGTCACGTTTTCTATAATAACTTTCGATCTATGGGGAATTTGTACAATCGACTTACACAGAAATACGCCTAAAACTATAGAGAATAATAATCTGTAAAAAAAAATCGATTTTTTGAAAATTCTGGACGTATGTAAGGCCTTAAGGAGAATTATGCAAAACAACACGAAAAAAATGACCCTTAAAATACATTCTCGGTCTAGAATTACCACAGACAACGTTGGAGCCCAAATTTGAACATTTTTTGAAAATTTATCACGTTTCCTAACATTTTTTTTCCAATATCCCAGGATCCCCACAATGGGATCAAAAACGACCCCAATTTTTAACATAAAAAACCTCTTTTTTGCATTTTTTCAAAACATTTTGTTAGTTTTATAGAATTTTCATCACTAAATATTAACCAAATGTGACTTTATCCTACAGCGTACTCTTCGTTATCAAAAAACGAAGAGAATAATGTATAATTAAACTTTATTATCGCATACGAGGAACATTTTATGCTAAAGAGAAGATTGCGGTCGTTTTTGACCCAATTGTAGGAGTTAAACGATACTTAAAAATGATACAAAATTTTTTAAAACCTCAATATCAATTATTTTTGACTTCCCAACAGTTCAAAGGGTCTAGGGTCGTCTGGATCTTACTACAAAAAATACGTACTTTATTAAGGGCCTGATAAAAAAATCAAAATGACTGAACTTCGATTTAAATCAATCAAGTTAATTGGTAAAAAAAAAAACAGGTTTTAATTTAAGTAAATTGATTTTGGGTCGATTATAAACAAATTAGATTCATCGCCGACGAATGGTCATCGTGCAGCGTAACATGCGGCGAAGGGATTCGCCACAGAGAGGTTCATTGCAAAATATTCCTCGAGTTCAGTCGAACAATCGCAACGCTACCGGACAAACAATGCGCCGGACCAAAACCACCGGAAACAGAAAAATGTACCGCGGAGCCTTGCATCCCTTTGGACAACAGTTTGTCGTACAGAATCGACACGGTTGGCGACAGTGGCTACGAGGAATCAAACCTCATGGATTCTTACAGATCATCCTCGGGTTCCGGACTGAGCAGCTACGAGAGCGACGTCAAAGTGGCACCCGGAAGTTCGATTCAAACTACATACTCGTGGAAAGAGGCTGGTTACACATCTTGCACTGCTACGTGTCTGGGAGGTAAGAATTAATTCTCAAAATTGGTTATTTTTAATCCGAAATTCATTAATTTGCCTGAGAAAGATTTTTCTACATTTTTGTGCAATCGATAACTTCAAAATTAGGGAAAAAAGAAACTTGGGAAATTTTTTATCACGTGTTGACAATTTACTGAGAAATGTAAAAATGGTTCTTGAATCGGGGTGCATAAAAAAAATCGATAGGCGAAAAGGTTCGAAGAAAAATAATTTTTACTTGAAACGCAAAAAAAAAAATATTAACAAAGATAATTAATCATTTTTTCATATTTTTTCATGAAAGTTGGTTTCAAAATGAAAAACATCGATAACTCGACACTTCTCGCAGATTTATGAAAGAGTTGTCGGCGTTCGAATGTTTTCAAAGCTTTCAAAATCGATGTTTTGAAAATAATTATAATTTTTAAAGAACGTCGGATAAAAGTCTGATAATTTATGGGAGAATTTCTTCCGATAGGTGATGAAAGATAAAAATTATTACGGCAAAATAAAAAACAACAAGTTTACGAACTAATAATTTCGGATAAAACGTTCCAAACATGACTTAACAATTTTCAGGTGTTCAAGATTTAATAATAAATTGCGTGAGGGACGACGACAACAAAGTAGTCATGCCCCTGCTGTGCACCAAAGAAACAAAGCCAGAATCGAGGATAAGGACCTGTAATGATCATCCCTGTCCTCCTCGGTGAGTTATCTCAAAAATAATTCATTCCGATAACAAAAAAAATGAAATCGTTGAAGAAAATACTTTTATTTTCTTCCAGTTAATCATATAGACTCGAATTTTTTATTTTTCGAAAACTAAAACCTTGTTATTAAATGCCCAAAATAAAAGTCATCTGCTTCTTCTTCCCTGTGAAAAAAATGAATATTTTTGTATAATTTTCTTTTTATTTTTTTAGTTTTTTGAAAACTAAGACCTTGTAATTAAATGCCCATAATAAAAATTCCTTGCTTCTTCTTCCCTGTTAAAAAAATGATTATTTTTGTATAATTTTCTTTTTATTTTTTGGTTTTTTGAAAACTAAATCCTTGTAATTAAATGCCCATAATAAAAATCGTCTGCTTCTTCTTCCCTGTTAAAAAAATGAATATTTTTGTATAATTTTCTTTTTATTTTTTGGTTTTTTGAAAACTAAGACTTTGCAATTAAATGCCAATAATAAAAACCACCCGCTTCTTCTTTCCTGTTAAAAAAATGAATATTTTTGTGTATTCTTTTTTATTTTTTGTTTTTTTGAAAACAAAAAATGATTTTTTTGAAAACAAATAATGAAAAAAAAGTGTAATTAAATGCCAATAATAAAAATCACCTGCTTCTTACCTATTGAAAAAATGAATATTCTTGTACCATTTTCTTTTTATTTTTTGGATTTTTGAAAACTAAAACCTTGTAATTAAACACCAATAATAAAAATCACCTGCTTCTTCTTCCCTGTTAAACAAATGAATATTTTTGTATTTTTTTTTTTTCAATTTTTTTTATTTTATTTTATTTTCTTTTTTTTCCTTTTTACTTTTTGCTTTTTTGAAAATTAAGACCTTGTAATTAAATGCCAATAATAAAAATCATCTGCTTCTTTTTCCCTGTTAAAAAAATGAATATTTTTGTATAATTTTCTTTTTATTTTTTGGTTTTTTGAAAACTAAGGCCTTGTAATTAAATGCCAATAATAAAAATCATCTGCTTCTTCTTCCCTGTTAAAAAAATGAATATTTTTGTACCATTTTCTTTTTATTTTTGGGTTTTTGAAAACTAAGACCTTCTAATTAAATGACCATAATAAAAATTACCTGTTTCTTCTCCCCTGTTAAAAAACTGAATATTTTTAAATAATTTTTTTTTTGTAAAGTGGCTCAATTAATTTAATAAATAAAAGTAAGTGGATTTAGGTCGCTGGGACACCTCTACGAAATTTAAAACGGACCTTTACATAAATATGTAAATACATTTACAAATTTGTGTATATATATATATATAAATTCGTATTCGTATGGTTTCAGATGGAACTTCAGTGAGTTCTCGCCATGCAGAAGTCCCTGCGGTATCGGTATACAAACCCGGGACGTCACTTGCATACACGAAGTTGCTAGAGGACCAGGAAACACGGTGGTCGTACCGAACCAGATGTGCAAACCTCCACCACCGGCCGACAGACAGCATTGCAACGTTTTGGACTGTCCTCCCAAGTGGCAACCAACCGAATGGAGCAGGGTAATGACTTCAACAATCTATGGCCACTGCTAACCATTGCCGCACATACTCTGTTCCATTATTCGACACCAAACGTTATTTGTGTTTTCATTCAAAGATTTATCGATATTTAATTAAGCCTCAGATTGACAAGTTAATAAATGGTCATTCGGTCCCGGATCACCTCGTGTTTATTCAATAAATCTCATAATAGTCGATAGTAATTGCGAATTTATTACTCGATTTTTAAATATTTGTGTTTAGAATCGAATTTCTATCGAGTTTTTTTTAATTAATCGATGCGTTTCATCGAAGTTTAGTTTTTCATTCAAATTGAATTTACTTTCATCCAAAATAATCAACACGAAATTATTTTTAACGCCATCTTCGGTTATTAAATTTTTTGTTATCTTCTTTTTGCATAGCGTTTTACTCATTTTTTGAATTCTAATTTTGTTGAATCGGAATTCTGGAACTTGACAATTGGACAAAAATTTGAAAAAATTGGCCCGCCTTTGAAACTTTGCAATCATTGATTTTCAGTAATAATCATTTTTAAAGTTATTAAGATATTGTTTAAACGAAATATTCTTCGACAAATAATCAGACAATTTGTTTTTTCGTCATGCGAAACTAGTTCGATGATTTTTGTAAATGTGGACGAATTTTCTTAAGTTATTCCTTTTTTTTTAATTTTTCCAAAAACTTTGAAAAAATTCAAAAGTAATTTAAGAAAATGAACAAATTCATTGCAAACGACGAATAAAAATCATCCGTTTATTTTTCAAACAATTTTTTTAACAGTTTGTTAATAATTTTTCGATAATTTCATTATTGAATATGAATGTTCGTAACAACTTAAAAATGGATAAATTTTTGCAGATTTTTTGCGAACTGCCAAGTACTAAAATTTTGATGAAATAAAATATTTGTAATTGGCATATTTGGCATATTTGTAATTGATTTTGTAATTCGATTGAAGAAATAATTAAAATGCTTTTTTCAAAGTCTCTGCTATTCTCGATAATCGATTATACAAAAATGAAATTGTTGCTTTGTAAATTCTAATTTTAGAGAAAAATCATTTGATTGTAGATTTTTGTAATTTATCGTTGCAAAATCGATCACTTTATAACTTTTATTTTTAGTGTTCAAAAAGCTGTGGGGGTGGAACAAAGAGACGAAAAGTTTCGTGTGAACAAGTGATGGCACAGGGTCACATTTTGTACAAATCAGATCGCGATTGTCCGGGCAGTAAACCGCCAATAGAAAAGCCATGCAACACGAGATCATGCCACGAAGTTAATTCGGGTGTACAACCGACAATTTTAACAGTCAATATGACGTTTATCCAGCGTGACATCGAGCAAAAAGTAGATCTTAAAATCGGGGGTAGTGCTACAGTGTACCCTGGAACTGGAGTCGTTAAAATTCGTTGTCCAGTCAAGAAGTTTAAAAGGTAAAAACCTCATTGTCAATAAATCCTCAAAAAAAATGGATTTAAATTAAATTATGAAAACTAAAAACGTATCGAAATTATGTTTCGAAGAAATCAAATCGAGTGGACGAAAAATGGGATCGAATTACAAAAATCGAAAAAATATAAAATCAGCCGGAAAGGAGCTCTGAGAATAATCGACATCGGTTACACGGACGATGGAATTTATGCTTGCATAGGTAATCAAACAAATTATATTTATTATTTATTTTTCATAATAAATTGAGAAAGAGAAACTGATCAAAATGTAAACACGAGAAAAAAAAATTCATTTTTCTTCAATATCATAATTTTATTGAAATTTCGAACCTGAATAAGTTTTTCCTACGTGCGAAAATAACTTTTGGAAAATTTCTGAATCTAATTGAGTTAGAAAGCTCCAGAATTAATTTAATCAACGAATTATTCGTTAAAAATATTATTAGAATGATAATAAAACAAATTTTATTCATAATCCATTATCCATAGAAATTCAGAATAAAATATTGACCAAAATATAAATACGAAAATGAGTCATTCCATTTTACAATATCCTAATTTTATTTCAATTTTCCAATCGAACCGGAGTAAGTTTTCCTGTATGCGAGAATAACTTTTATCAAATTATCAAATGTAATAGAATTAAAAATGTTTATTTTTAACGTGATTTGCCTGAAGAATTATGAATATTATTCGCCGAATAAGTCGATGAATTGAAGCCATATTAATCAAAAAAAAAAAAAGAAACAAACAAACAAATTAGTTCGTCAGCAAAAAAATCTTTAATTGATGAAAAAGAAATTGGATTAAAAAAATGTTTTTTTCCTCTCAGCCGGTCAATCCCACGCGGAAACTCGATTGATTGTGAACAATCGACCGAGAGAGCAGATGAGCAGCGAGGAAATATTACGCTCAGGAAATACGTTGCATCATCGTCAGAGCGTCAAGCTTCACCCGTCCTCGGCTAATTCCGGGGAAAATCTACAAATCGATCGAGCCGGTGAGAAACCTCTTTTATATTAAAATTATAATATTTTCCACAATATAATTGGATTTTCATGTCGAACTCACGAAAAAAAAGTATTTTTTATATGGACTAGAATAAAAACTCATTATTTAATGAGCACTTTAGTAAATTAGCGTTTAATCATTTTTACAATTACGAACAATAGCAGAGTATGAAAAACTGGAATTTTATTTCGAATCACGCATTTTCCATTGCTCAGTATTTGAATAATAAAGACGGAGCTTTTATTTGAGCACGATTTTGCAGGAATTATTAAATTATTTTTTTAATTCCTCAATGAAAAGTATCGAACTTTGTTGGCTTTCAAAAAATTGAGCCAAATTTGGAAATAAAAATTCCTCGACCTCCCTTTTATGTTTTTTTTCTTCCAGCACCTGGTTATCAGGGAAGTTTTACATTCGGCAATGACGATTTGAGTCACGAAGCAAGACCAGACATTCCAACATCAGGAAAACCAACGAAAAAGCCACGAAATCGTAAAAAACCAAAACCGAGCGTTGGGCCATTGGATTCCTCGATGGCGCAAGGAGAATATTCCGTCACGTCAGTCAATCAGGTAATAATAAATTATTTAACGAGTGTCTTTCTCGCCGAAAATTGTTAAATTGGTTTAATTTTCATCGAGTGACAAAAACGTGGAAGGGAATTTCGATAGAAATTGCAAGTCTTTCGATCGGCGAGTTCAACGCCCGATACGATGAATCATTCATCGTTGAGGGAGCTCGAAATTATTTACTATGTGATTTTCTTACACATTTTATCGCCAGTGGACATTTTTAATCAACGATCCTATCGATGATATACAGGTCACCATACAGGTCAATCAAAAATTCCAATCAACCAATTGCTCTTTCTATCCCAAATAAAAAAATATTTAAGGGGGGAAAGTCGTGTAAACCTGCGTTTTTTTCAAGATTTTTTTATATAGAAATGGAATAGTTTATTGAATTAACACAAAGCATGTCTCAAAATATACGATGTAAGGTATATTGATAAATTTTTTTAGACTAAAATATGTGAAAATGGCGGCGCCACAACTGCTGGAAGCAAATTTGCGCCGTGCAGCCTACAAGTCTCAAATCACAACTAAAATCAAATTATCAAAATTTTATAGTTAAAATACATTAATACACTTTGCATGACGGAGAGAAAAAAAATAAAAAATTTAGGACCATTTTGAAAAAAAATCACTTATTTTTGTATTTTTCAAAATGGTCCTAAATTTTTATTTTTTTTTGCCCTCCGTCATGCAAAGCGTATTAATGTATTTTAACAATAAAAATTTGATTATTTGATTTTAGTCGAGATTTGAGACCTGTAGGCTGCACGGCGCAAATCTGCGTCCAGCGACTGTAACGCCGCCATTTTGAAATATTTTAGTCTAAAAAAATTTGTCAATATATCTTACATCGTATATTTTGAGATACGCTTTATGTTAATTCAATAAACTATTCCATTTCTTTATAAAAAAAATCTTGAAAAAACATACGTTTACATGACTTTTCCCCGTTAAGGGGTTACATGCGTCCAAGATTTTCCAAAAATCGATTTTTTCTCTTTTTTATCGTTCATTTCTCTTCGAGCCCTCGCGAACACGAAAAAAAGTAAATGCAAGCAACGTGTTTTTTCTCTAAACTGCTGTGAAAAGATCAAAAAAGAGTTTGGATCTCTTTTTTTTTCAAAATTTCGAAATTTGTTTTTTCTATAGTCCGTCAAGTGATTTTTTTGGTATTTTGTTTAAAGAAATTGTTACAAGCAATCAAAGGGCCGAATTTTTCGTAAAAAAACTCATACCTCACTTAAAAATGTCCCAAATCTTTTATTTTTTCCAAAATTAAAAAATTTTGCTTGACAGAGTGTAACGAGAACGATATATTTCGAGAATCTTTTTGATTTTTTAAATCCATTCATCCCTGAATGATTTATCGAGCCGAGCGCGAAGATCTTTTTCTTTTCTGTGGATTTAAACGACATCGAATATGATGTTACAATTTGCGGTAAAACGAATCTGGAATAATTTTTTTTTACCCCTGAAGAATCAATTGATAATTGCAGTAGATATTTTGTTATAATTTTTAAAAATAGACCTCGAAAAAAAATCCTGAAAAATCGTGATGTTTTTTGGCACTGTAACCCCTTAATTGCTTGGTCCCAGCAAAAAATGTTGAGTATTTTATTAATAATTGGTTATTGATAAAAATATACAAAAATAATAATCGAAAAAATGCCTTGAAAGTAAAAACGTTGCGAGGCTCCTAACGATATGATGAAAATGAATTTTGTGCCTGTTTGCATGATTAAAAAAAAAAAGAAACTATTTCTGTCGATTAATCACTAACGAAAAACTAATATATACGAATGAAAAATTGAAAATGTTTATTCCCTGTATTCCTTGTCTCGTTTCGCTCGGATCCACTAAATCTATCGTCTGGTGATGGATATTTTTATTCAATGGAATAACGAATATTCGGTAAACACAGCCCGGATATCAAGAATCCGTTGAATCAACAGCTTCGTCGGGTGGCTCGCAACTCAAGCCACACTTGAGTCAGCTAATCTCGAGTTTAAAGGTGAGGGCTTAATTGCGTCGAGAACCGCACGAACGAAGCTTCTTTTTATCGTCAACAAAAACCTTTTTTTCTCAATTTATTATGCTTCGTCATTTACAAACGTTTATTTGAAATTCAGTAGAAAAAAAAGGAAGTTTCAATCTGTCTACAAACTTGTTCGTGTACCAGGAAAAATGTGGGAAAATAAAACAACCTCGTTGAGTCAAGAAAACAATTAAAACTCTCATTAACCCATTGCTAATTAACGAAAATACTCCCTCTCGCACTTGCATGACCTCGAACTACACCTTTCGCCCAACTACGATCGTTAATTGGCTATAATAATAATCGTTATTTTTTTATTTCTTCCTTCATTGACAGGCACTCCATTTTCTACTTGTATTTTTTACTTTTATTTCTTCTCGACCTCCTATTTTTCATTCCTGAAAACAGGAAACCCATCGACCCCTGTTCAGACAAAATATATTTCTTTTTAGCAATATTCGTACATCATTTTTAGACCCTCAGCTGGAATTAAGTGGAAATATATTTGCATGTGCACTTCGTTGTTATGAATGCATGCAAATGTTAGTTGTCAATTTTTAGGATGAAATATTTGTAATATTTAATTATAATTTATTGTTATTAATATAATTATAATTAATATAATTATTATAATCAATATAATATTTTTTTGTGAATTATGAAATGGGGAAAAAATTGCAGATTCAAAATTTGATGAAAGTTTATCGAAAAAAAAATCATATTAATTGATTTTACACGTTAATTTGGAATAAATAAATTGAAGTACATAAGAAATTCTACTTTTTATTTATTGAAAATTGTATTTTGCGAATCCAATTTTTTCACTGTGCTATATCAATTGAAAAGTCTTTGAAAAAAGAAACATTTTCGAGTTAGAATTGACGCGTCGATAAAGAAAAATGGAGAAAAGTAAAAAAAATCGAATTTTTTACCACGTGCCAGGCGTACTGGCCATTTCAGGGTGATTCGAGCAACCGTGGACACAGAATGGCTCCGCCGATGCTTCTCGATGATTCCTTGAAAAGTTCCTCGCGTAATCACGAAATGGAGGAGTCATCGGAAAATGATCTTCGTTACGATTCGCGAGACCCAAATTTCCGTATATTTAGTGACGAAACGATGATACCGGACGATTCGTTTGGGCCTGACGAGGAGAGAATTTTCATCGATGACGATCCGTACGATTTGGATGCAGCATTTTTTGCGATACACAAAGAAAATTCTCCGATAATGAGTGAGGATAAAAATTTGAATAATTTTGTGTCTCCGAGTAAAAACGAGGAGAAGAAAATCGCCCCAGGCATCGATAAAAATCTCGATTACATCGAGGAGTCATTGATTAAAAAAAAATTACAAGATCGACGAATAATCGACAATTATCTGAGAAATCAACGTGGGACAGATCGATCGGATTACGAGAATGATAAAATATCGCACGAGAGAATTAAGTACAACGAGAAAAAAGTACATTCTACGATGAAAAATGTCGATTACGAAAATCGAAGTGACGGAAAATCGAATGTTGGTGTAAAGTCAGAATCAGCTGATAAAAAAATTGACCAAAAATCTACTGATTCAGGCAGCATTTCGAACAGTCGAAAAACCGACGAATCGACCACTGCTCAAACGACTGAGGAAAATCACGATAAAACACACGATCCTCAGTATCACGACGATTCGATAACTTTTACGATCGAGGGATCGAAAAATTTGGTCGATTCTACAACGACGATTTTGCCCAACGAAGTTGTTAAGAGAGAAGATTTTCACGGCTCTGAATTCTCCTTGGAAAGTATCGAAGGCGACGAGTCCTACGATGGCGAATTGAGCAAAGAAATTAAAATAAATAGCAGTGAAAAAAACAATGAAACGTCACGTGAGAATGGACATTTTTCGAAAAATCTACATGATTATGGAACTGAAACGATCGGCAATGAAACTGCGAAGGACGACAGTTCCGCAGGTGGAGAAATAATAACGAAAGACGATGAACTCATCGAGAGGGGAGAAAAATTAATAAATTCAAACAATAATGAAAAATTTTCTTTGAGAAACAAAAATTCTGACGAGTCGAGCTCCGGCGCAGCTTCCTTGGCGTTTGAGAACAAACAATCATCGAACGAAACTGCGATTGGTGGATTCATGAATATTTACAGTTATGGTTAGTTCTTTTTTTATCCATTTTTTAATAACGTTTTTATGTTTGTATTAAAATGAACAAAAAATCGTATTGTGGCTTCAGGAACAGCTGACAATTTGACGTTCGAATGGATCACGACCGATTGGTCCAAATGCTCGCAGACTTGCGGAGGAGGAGGCTTTCAGGTACAACTTTTTTCAATTATTTTTCTAACACAATTTCAGAATTCTCCAAATTCCCAAGTCGACAAAAATCTAGAAAAAAAAGCAGGTTTTTTTGGAACTTTACAAACATTAATTTTCAGTAATAATTCAGAAATTTTTTTTTTATACCCGAAATGAGTTTGGCAATTTTTCTCAATGTTTATCAATTTTTCGAGAATATCCCTGGTGTTTCATTAGATCTTTGCATAAACTCAACAAAATTATTATAATTAAAAGTTACGATTTTTTCACATATTTTTGTCAAAATTTCTACATCATACAGACCAAATTTCAAAGTCATTGAACGAAAAGTTTTTCAAATACCGTTTCCAGGATAAATAAAAAAAAATTCAAAAAAAAAAAACCTTTAAAATTTAACAGTATTTTAGAAAATCAACAAATTTATTTCATACGTCGAAAAAAAATTTATCCCATTATTTGACGAAAAGTTGTTTTTCAACAATTTTTTAATAATTTATAGAAAATTTTTGGAAGAACTCAAAAATGGCAAATTTTTTTTCAATTTTTTACGAACTGACATAAGTACCGAATTTTTGATAAAATAAAATTATTGCCACGAATTTGTGTGATTCGTCCTTGAAACATACTGGATTTTTTAGTACACTTTAGTACTTGAAAAAAATTTAGTTGACCGAAACAAATTTCGTTTCTTACAACCAAAATATTTAGTTCGATACGGGCAATAAAATATTTTTGAGATAAGACAAAATAATTTGTGAACACTGAAACAAGTTATTGGCCGAACCAACAAAACTTTGGTGCAGCTAAACAAATTAAGGTTAATGCAACAAAATATCATCCAAATAAACTTATTATATAAATAGAATAAAATTAGAAAAGTATTTTGTACTATTGATATTTTTAAAACACTTTTTTTTATTGTTCCCGCGTATGCCCTTGCAGGTTTTTACGAGCCCATCACTTTCACCCCAGTTTTTCCCACTTCACTAATTTCCAATTTCCTAATTTCCATGTTCCTGAGAAACCCCCCAAGAATGTTGCCCACAGCCACTCTTTCCTAATGCACTACCGTATCGCATTTGCACGAGGGCCAAGGGAAACTGTGGAAAACCCGGTCGATACAGGCGACTATATTTTTACTGAGTTTCAATTGATTAGCAATATCAGAAATTGAGAAAAACTGCCTCCCGCTCAGCGATTGATGCGCGAGCTGGTGCATGGCCAAACCCAACCAAGTATTGGCCTGGCCCTAAGCTGCTTAACTTTGGAGATCACCGGAGCCACACACCGACCGCGCATCTATCGCTGTCTCTTATTCATTTATTCATCCTAACGATTTAGTCAATTTGATCATTGGGAGTCAAACAAATATTTTATTAAGGGGGGAAAGCCATGTACGTTTTTTTCATGATTTTTTTATAAAGAAATGGAATAGTTTATTGAATTAACATAAAGCGTATCTCAAAATATACGATGTAAGGTATATTGACAAATTTTTTTAGACTAAAATATTTCAAAATGGCGACGCTACAGCTGCTGGAAGCAGATCTGCGCCGTGCAGCCTACAGGTCTCAAAACTCAACTAAAATCAAAAAATCAAATTTTTATTGTTAAAATACATTAATACGCTTTGCATGACGGAGGGCAAAAAAATTAAAAATTTAGGACCATATTGAAAAATACAAAAATAAGTGATTTTTTTTCAAAATGGTCCTAAATTTTTTATTTTTTTTTTCTCTTCGTCATGCAAAGTGTATTAATGTATTTTAACTATAAAAATTTGATAATTTGATTTTAGTTGTGATTTGAGACTTGTAGGCTGCACGGCGCAAATTTGCTTCCAGCAGCTATGGCGCCGCCATTTTCAAATATTTTAGTCTAAAAAAATTTGTCAATATACTCTTACATCGTATATTTTGAGATATGCTTTATGTTAAGGGGCCAGTCCACTTTGGAGCCACGAAAAAAAGGCTATTTTCGCGATTTTTTTTTGAGGATTTTATAGAAGATATGAATATAAAAGTTGTTGGGCTTGATAAATAAAGTCTTGAAGTACATAAAAAAAAAATTTTTAATTCATTTTTATTCATTTTTAAGTACAAAAACTGTAGTTTAACGTAACGCCTCAAAAATAGATGGGCTAGGTAGCTCCATCACAACTCGGCAACGGCTTGTCTGAAACAAAAAAATCAAAGTCCATTAGATTCAGTATGACACCAGCTACAAAATGACCCTCGGATATAAAGTTTTATCAAAAAATAAAAAAATTGCAGATGAAAACCGAAAAAAGTAAAAAAAACGCGTTTTTTTCGCAGTTTTTCACAAAAAAAGAGTAAAAATCAAAATTTTAAAACCATCGAGGGTCATCTTGTTGCGAATCATGTTTACAATATGTGGTTCAAATTTCAAGAGAATCGGTTTATTAGTTTTAGAGATATGATGGAGCTAGATTTTGAAAACGTTATTTCCAGAAAAACGCGTTTGAAGTTTATACGCTCAGGTAGACGAAATGAGGTCCTGACGTTCAGGTAAAAAAAAAAAAAATAGAGAGCTCCGTTTTTCATAAAATTTTGACACAATATTTCTGAATGTATGTACTTTCGAAAACAGTAAAAAAATCGATTGTTTGAAATTTTCAAAGTGGACTGGCCCCTTAATTCAATAAACTACTCCATTTCTTTATTTTAAAAAATCTTGAAAAAACGTTCGTTTACATGACTTTCCCCCCTTAACGCAACTAAAAAGTATGCGTAAACAAATAAATGGTACCATTTGTTCGAACAAAATCATTTGACTCTGGTGATTTAGTTGATCCATTTACAAGAAATGTTCACGATTTAGTTCAATAAACTGAATAATTGGGGATTCGTCAAAAAAATTTTTGGATCCATCAATTTTTCGTCCAACAAAATGGATTTAGTTCGATGAACAAATTTTTTCCTCAGTGTAAAAGAAAAAAAAAGCTGTTTAATTTAGAACTACGTTCCTGAAATATTTTTTCAATATTGAAACCATTGTCCTTCAGATGAGAGGAGCTCAGTGCACTGTACGACCAACCCATCAATCAAGAAACGCCACCCGCGTGATATCAAGAACAGTGATCGGAGCTTCGCTCTGCGAGGATGCAGGATTTCCAGTACCACAAAAAGTACGAGCCTGCGGAGGAGGTCGATGCCCACAATGGCACGCGAGTGATTGGACACTTTGTGAATCTTCTCGTTGTTTCAATTGGAAAACTGGTTAGTACGTCAATCTGTTTCAACAAAATGGCACATTTTGTTTGTTGGTAAATTGGAAAATGACGAAGACGTTGCCACAAAATTCTTGACAGATTTACAATTTTGTTCAATTATTTTTTAAAACGTTAAATTGATATCCCCAACGACAAATTCCGTTTTTTTTAGTTCTACTATAAATTATTGTACAGAATGATAAATTGACCTTTAGGATAAAAAATTCGACGATTTTTGTTTACAGCAATGCAGAGGCGAGAAATAAGTTGTCGATTGCTAGGGGACACTGACGACGAGTCTCAAAACGTAACGATACTCGATTCGAAACAATGTGACGATGGAATTAGGCCTCCTCAGCGTCAAGAATGTTACAACGATGCCTGCAAAGGTGTCTGGAGAGTTGGAGAATGGTCCGAGGTAAATTTCTTCTGCATGTCCACATGCATTAATCCAAATTTCATACATTTATAAAATAGTGAAATGATAATTTATCGATTTATTTCATAATTGCAATTATTTATCACCATTTATTCGTAATAATTCGGTATTATTTTTTTAATCACTCAAGTGCACAGCTTCGTGCGAGGAAGACGGGATAAAATATCGGATATTGCAATGCGTTTGGTTCGGAACGAAAAAACCAGCAGGAAATGCATGTCGAGATCTTCCGCGACCTCCGGTTATGAAAACCTGTAGAGGACAGGCGTGTCATCATTCGTCCGGTGAATATTTCAGCGTTTATTCCTCATTTTTTTATTTATTCAACAAAATTGTTCTATTTTCTATATTTTTGTTTTTCCATTTTTTTAAATTTATTTAACAAATTTCTTCTATTTTCTTTATTTTTATTTTTTCCATCTTTTTATTTATTCAACAAATTGTTCCATTTTCTTTAATTTTATTTATTCGGCATTTTTTTTTTTTTATTTTCTTTATTTTTTTTTTTCCATTTTTTTTATTTATTCAACAAATTGTTCCATTTTCTTCAATTTTATTTATTCAACAAATTTTTTCTATTTTCTTTATTTTTATTTTTTCATTTTTTTTATTTTCATTTATTCAACAAATTTCTTCTATTTTATTTATTTTTATTTTTCAATGTTTTCATTCATTCAACAAATTTCTTCTATTTTCTTCATTTTTATTTTTCCATTTTTTTATTAATTCGACAAATTTTTTTTCCATTTTCTTTATTTTTATTTTTCTATTTTTCTAATTATTCAACAAATTTATTCGATTTTATATATTTTAATTTTTCCATTTTTTTATTTATTCAACAAATTTGTTCTATTTTATTTTATTTTATTTTATTTTTTTTTTTCATTTAATTATTCATTCAACGAATTTCTTCTATTTTCTTTATTTTTATTTTTCCATATTTTTTTTCACTCAACAAACAATATTTGTATTTCAGAGGAATGCAAGGACCAGTCGCAGTTATGCAACAAAGTGAAGTTGATGAACATGTGCCGTGTTCCCCTGTACCAGAAGCAATGTTGCGAGACGTGTCGCTAGGCGCCGGGGGATTTCAAAAATCCCGCAACCCACCGGTCATTTTTTAATCCACGAAACTTAGATAAAATGAATTAAAAGGAAAAAAAAAATAACAAAAAGGTAAATAATTAAATTAAAAATCGGTGGAACGAGGGTAGTGAGCATGACGGACGAAACAAAAAGACAGTATTGACCATCGTTGGACATTTCATAAATATATATGTGTATGAATTATATTATATTTATATTTATATTCGTATATTAAAATATATTTAATATATGCATATAAATATATATATATATAAATAAACATTAATATAAATAAAAACAATTATTTCACGCCCACTTTAAAAAGATCGGTACCTCAAACGTTCACATTTTTTTGTAGCAAGAAAATGAGACAAAAATTCATACACTGAGAATAAGTGAAGAAAGTCGGAGAGCGAAAGATGAATAATTTATTGTTAAAGATAAAACGAAAAGTATTGGAAATAGTTATTAATTAGGCACGTCCTGAAAGGATAATTTTTATTATTATTATTATTATTATTATTATTATTATTATTATTATTATTATTATTATTATTTATAACTACAAGATACGTCAAAAGTACGTTTCGTCGCAATAAAGTTTTTGATCTCGATGCTCTATCGTGAGAAAACACTTTTAATTGTTTTTTTTCTCTAATTTGTTTAATACTATTAAAAAGATTAATTATCATAGTGTGACTCGCCCATTCCTACGGATAAAAAAAGAATAAAAGAGTAAAATTGTTTCTCAAGACTGAAAGGGTAACTTTGTAATCTTAATAGATCATACCGCTGGTACAATTTTTTAGCAACATTCATAATTTATTGTTACTCATAACGAGAGACTGTGGTTCGGTAATCCGTCGAGTCTTAAAATTATTTAAAGTATTAAGAAACTTCGTAATTCTTGCTCGATTTTTTGTCCTGTTTAGTGACTTTTGGTTTTACTGAAATTGGTGGTTTTTTATTTTTCGTCTATTTCTTCCTTAATAAAAATAACGTTGATTATCACGTTGTTATTATAACGATAGAGCAAAAAAATTATAATATTATGATAGCATTAATAATGTCACGGTACTCTGAATAAATAATGATACGTCTGGTAAAAAAAAAAAATAACAACAGCAACAAGGAAAACAAAAGAAGAAAAATAAGGGAAATAAAGAAGAAGAAGAAAAAGAAGAAGAAATGCGAAAAGCACCTCTCAAGGAATCGTAATTTTTAAGCTGATAGATTCTAAGCAATAAATTATACGTTTAGGTAATACGTAATACGATATTTTGTTAAACGCATATTAGTGACGAATGACTGTTTCGTGTCTGATTGAAAAAAAAAAAATTAAAAATGAGAGAAAACGAAAAAACGAAGAATTAAGAGTATTAAAAAATGGAGGAAAAATAGCGAGAGAAAAAGAGAGAAAGATACAGGGAAAATGAATTTATTTCTTATGCTGTAATATTCATTAAAAATTATTTACTCTTACGTTCCCAGACGACGATTTTATACGATCGTAGTTGAATGAATTTCTTTCTTTGTTTTTTCGATTTTTCTCCTATCGTTAAGCACCGAAATTCTGATTGAACGATATTTCTCACTGGGAACGTATTTGTAAAAAAATAAAATCTATTAAAAACAGATAAACTATTGACGAATGGTCAATAACAATGCAGAGCATCGACGAGCCTTAAGTGAATAAAGTTATCGAAAAATCATGCAAATTAAATCGCGATATTGAAAATCGACGAGCATGCAATTAATGCAATGCCATCACATTTGCATTTCTCATGATTTTTCGGTCGCTGAACTCCTCGAATATAAATGCATAATCGATTATAAATATAAAAGAAATATTTTTCTTTGCTGCTGGCCTCCGTACTTCTCGTTCGCAAAATTCCGATGTAACATCAACGGATAATTTCACAAATGAATATTGCACATTAAACGGTGGTATGCATCAATTTAAATTTTGAAAGAAAAAAAAAAAGAGAAAAAAGGAATAGATAAAAATTGACTCACTGCGACACCTAATGTACTTAAAACAGAGAAAAATTACAAATATGAAACGCCACACTGGGTCTGTGAGACCCGTAAAAAAATCTAGAATTCCTAATTAAATTTAAAAAATCAAATCCACAGCTTAAATTTCAGAGATTCATTTTAAAATAACAATGACAATTAATTATTTTTGAGTCGAATTTTTCCGTTTGTAAAAAAAAAACGTTCCAATTGGCGATTTTGTTTCAAGAAATTATTGTTTGTTTTGTACTAAAAAAAAAAAAGTCTGGTTCGCACAGACCCATTTGTGGTGAAAATCAAATGGCTGATATATCGTGGCGTTCAAGGGTTAAAAGAAGAAAAATTAATGCGAGTGTCAGAAAATGGGAAACGAATTAACTGAATCGTGCACGTACCCTCATTTTTCCCAATGTAAAAGTACACGTTTCTTGCACACACGCCCACACATACACACACAAATTCTACGAAACAAATAAGAATTAAAGAAATAAAATAAAAATAAAGTACCCAACGATTCGCAACGACTGCAAATCGCACTGTAACTGTTGAATGACTCAAAATAAAATATGAAGAAAAAAAAATGAATAAAAGGTAAAACTGGAAACTTTTGTATATATAAAAACAATAAACACGCATTGCCGCTATGTAAAATTATAACACACGCAATATATCGATTACACGAAGAGTATTATTATTATTGTTCACTACATCTATATGTAAATATGTAACTGCCTACATAATAAATAATAATAGTTATAATATTACAAAATAATAATAAAAACAAGAGACGATGTATATCACTGCATAATTGACACGTTGTTCATTCATTTCTTTAATCCTTCGTTCATACAGTAGACTAGAGGATTGATTTTTTAAAATCTAACCTAAAATTAATATTAACTCATCAATAATCATGCTACGTACACTTTAAACATTGGTCGCGCGATGAGAGATTTTCTCACATGTATAGTTTCAAGTGCTTAATTCGATAAATAGGAAATTGAAAACAATTTCGCCACAGTCATTGTCGCTATTAAACATTGTTATTTTTCAAAAACTATAAATACGATACACCCAGAAAAAAAACATCTGGTTTATTCAACTAGGATCTAGTTAAATGAAATAAATTTTTTTCCTTGTCTCACGGCCAAACAGAGGTCTATTCAACTTGAAGAAATTATTTTTTTTTCATAACACTATTTTTATATTCTTTATTAGTGGAAAATTTAATATATGTTTTAAAATCAAACATATTTTTTATCTTAAATATTAAACGAATATGAAAATAAAATAAAAATAATATTTATATTATTATTTATAATATTTACGATATTACCATATTTATATAATATTACCGATATTTACCATATTCAATTATAATATTATTTAATAATATTTCGATGGGTTTGCGAGCCTGGGTAGGCACACAAATTCACGTTCGAATTCTTGGATATAGTCAGGCAGAATAATGAAACTACTTTAATTCACGCAATTTATGCACATCCAAAGCGCAATTCGTATGTGAGGAATGCCTCGACACTCTGCGCCACGTGGTGGCAGGAGCGAGAAGGTTTAACGTGGATACCACGGTCTTACATACAAGCCTGGAAACTGCCGAATCGAGGGGGTCGCAACGACGAAAACTTTTTATTGTAGACGCCGCTAGAGGCGCAACTGTCTAAAGAGATGGTGACGAGACGCGATGCGACGGCAGACGACAATAATAATTTAAGGGAAGATTCTCATCAAACGACCGAAAAATAAGGTGTATTTCATTAATTTTTTTTTCCATAGACCAAAGTAAATAAACAACTCAAGTTTTTTTACACTTATTTATTAAGTCTTAAGGTAGAGAAAAAAATTTTTTTTACTAAAAAATTGTCATATAAATTGTTTATACGTGCTGTAACATGACCGTCTGAAAAAAAGGTGGCTAATCGGTCTCCATAGTAGCACTTTCAAAAATTATCTGAAATCAAAAAACCAAACTTTTTTATTAATCATATAATATTTGCTGGAGCCTGAACCTATAATATCAATAAAAAGTTAAAAATTTAAAAAATGGTGGACATTTGAATTGTCGGTAGCGTTTTTTCACGTTTTTGTCGCTCTTAAAAGTATTATTAAAAAAAAAAAAACAACAAATATCACTTGCATTTAGGTTCAGGCTCCAATAAATTTAATCTACTTTAAAATAAAAAATAAAAAAGTCGATCCATGAAGTAGTTTTTGAGATATTGTGGAGACCGATTTGAAAAACATGATTTTTCAGGAAACGAGTTTAGATTAGAGTATATACAGGCACGCCTCCCAATATTTCACAGTCATAGCATATCTTCTATACTTACCATAGTGTGGTCATACAGGTGCGAATTTCAAAGAATTTCAAAGTATTTCAGACACGCTACCGCGCGTACTCAATTTTCGCGTAAAAAGGTGAGTCCCTTTCTGATGCTATATCTTTTTTATAAAATTATTTTCGGCCAAACCGTTTTGGGAACATATTCTACATATAATAAACTATCAAAAAATGCAAGAAAAAAAATCGATTTTTTGGTCGATCTTGACGAGAACCTTCCCTTAAAAAATTCAAAAACAAAAATTCAAAACATTTTTTTAATTCTTCTATCGTACAAAAGAATAAATTTGGTGAAGATAGAAAAAATTTCAAATGCTTATGCCATTTGAAATTTTCGAACAATCATCGTTTTAATATAAGTGTGAAAAAAAAGTCTCGTAGCGCGACCGCTGACGGGTTAAATAATTAACGAATTTTTAATCTTTCTTTTTTTTCATCTTCTTTTTTCAAATTTTGAATTTTTTACCTGTTCGAAACAATTCGAAACGTTTTTGACTCAATTCACGTTCAAAACATCCGCAAATTTTGAGCATTTTGAGTTGGAAAATATTTTTGATTCTCTTCGAATTTCCAATTATTTGATGAATCTTGAACTTTTTACTCGTCGCATCTTATTTTTTATTTACTCTTTTAATTAAAAACTAATTAATCCAAGAATATCGGTATTGCTTTTATTTATGCTACCTTAAACTTTTTATTCTATTCTTAAATTGATATTAAATAATTAACGAATATTGAATCTTTTTATTTCTGCTTTTTCGTCTTAAATTTTTTTTTTATCTTGAATTTTTGACCTTTTCGCAACAATTCGAGGTTGGAAACTTTTTGTCTCAATTGACGTTCAAAATATCCGCAAATTTTGAGTATTTTGAGTTAAAAAATCTTTTTGATTTTTTTTTTTTTTTCGAATTTTCAATTATTTGATGAAACTTGAAATTTTTGCTCATAGCTCATCTCATTCTTTTTATTTACTATTTTAATTAAAAACTAATTACTCCAATAACATCGATACTGCTTTTGTTTTCTTTGTTTTTTCTTTGATGTTGTCGAAATTTCCATAATCTAATTAGAATTACCGTCGTTTTATCTCCAATTAAAATATGCACAATGGACGGCGACGCTGTAATAACGCTGCAGAAATAATTAAAATTTTCTTCACGAGCTCCTCGACGTCATATAAATTCGTAGAAGCCTCGCGAATCAATAAGATACTAGTAAGATTACAGAGCTTCGAGTCTTATCTAATCATCGTAGTCTCGTTATTCGCGAGATTGTATAATGCAATAAAAAAGCGAGAAATTGACGTGCAAAAAAAATGGTTTTTTAATTCAAAAGTAAAAATATATTTTCCTATTAAATCGAGCATTATATTGAGAATTATTCAGCCATTTTTTACGAATAACGTTTCCTGAAAACTTTCATAAGATTCCAGGCAATTAATTAATCGATCCTTTGATCAGTCTCAAATAAATTGAATATTTGATCGAACTCTTACGAATTTTCCAAGCCCCAAATTTTCAAAACATCTTCATCGGGCATTGGCCACAATTTTTTCATTATTTCCCATCCAGGTTTTTGTGTAACGAGCAAATATTCATTTTGAGGATCTTGCATGTAGGAATAAGCCCCGAGAGTGAGACTTTGTGAGAGTCTGGCACAAACGCAAATTTTCATAATACGTTTTTCGATGCTTGTTAATTTTTTGACAATTTGAAAACCCTCGATTACATATTTAGCTGTAAATGTGTCACGCGTCTGAATGATCATGTAACAAATGGCAATGGCAAGGTCAAAAACAGTGCAAGCCCGATGACAATCCCCGAAATCAATAACAGCGATGACTTTTGTGCCCTTGGAATCAACGAGAAGATTTTGTTCGTTCAAATCACCATGAATTATTCCGTGCTCGAGTTTCTTCGCTACAGGAAAAACCTGAGCCTCAAATTGCTCCACCACTTCGACTATCATTTTTCGATCTTCTTTATTATTTAACGCGTACACGTAATCACGAAGTTTTGGCACTGCAGCCAACATCCATAAACTTGCACGTTTCTCTATTGCCGGATGTGAAAAATTCGCTAGCGTGGCGCCCAAACGAGCTGCAAATTGACCAACGTCTTGCAGCAATGTTTTTGTTATTGGAAATGAACAGAGCGTCGAACCTGGTTGGTATTCCAAAAGACGTACCTACAGTTTAATCAAAACAACGTCGAAGTAAATTTTAATTTCAGTAATAATAACATCGATTTTTTATTCAGAAATTCCCAAAAACTGATTACTAGTCTATTTTAATGTCCAGATAAATATTTATTGATGAAACCATTTGCTTGGCTGAAGGAAAATCATTTTTGGACATTTTGAATCAACGAAAGCCTCTACCGAAAGTGAGAAAAACAAACAAAACATCATTGATTTTATAAACATTGCGAAGCAACCCTTGAAAATATGCAGTGAAATATTTGTATTTCAAATTTTACTTTTTATTTGAATTAATTATTTATTTAAATGAAAAAATAAGTCAACATTTCTTTAATCAGAAATTTCTATTGACTGATTAGTAAATTTTGATATTCAGTTGAATATTTCAAAAAAAGAAAATTTCTTGGAGGCAGTAAAATAATGTTTGGAAATTTCTGAATCAACGAGAGCCTCAACCGGAAATGCACAGGAAACGAAACGAAACTTCTTCGATTCCATGGCCATTGGAAGAAACTTTCAAATTGGGCACTGATTATAAATTACGATTAAAAACGTGATTTTTATTGAACTGATTATAAACTACGATTAAAAACGTGATTTTGATTGAACTGATTATAAATTACGATTAAAAACGTGATTTTGATTGAATTGATTATTTATTTTAATAAAAATGAGAGAGAAGTTTCTTTAATAATAAATTACCAGCGATTGATTAATGAATTTTGATGTCAAATTAAATAATTCGAAATAAAAAAATTGTTTAGCCCGAGTAAAATCCTTTTGGAAATTTCCGAACGAGGGCAGCATCAACCGGAAGTGGATTACAAAGTAAAAATCAGAAGTGGATAATATAACGAACCACGTATCGTTCGTTGCCAGTGGGGAGTTTTTCCACAGCAAAAAAAGAGCCTCGTAGATTTTTCACAGGAAGAGTGCACCGGATTTCCCGTTGGCGAAGGAAAAGCATCATTTCATTTTGTCCTTCGACGAGATCAACGTTTCGAGAATCCAACGAATTAAGAATTTTCAAGACATATCCATGTTCTTGTAAATTTGGAACATGAGGATTATCGTACGACTGTTCACAGACGACGTGATAATTTTTGTCGTCGTAACCGTTCAATTCGCTAATTTTTTTTACGTTAAAACCGTACAAACGACGAACAAGTTCGATGGCAATTTTTTTATTGAGTTTTGGCTTTATTTCTTGTCCGGGAGTTAAAATACTTTGATCAGCCATGATGGCGATTTGAGTCTGTAAAAAAAGTTCCTAAACGTGACGTTTCAGAAAGAAAATCGAAACAAAGGGATTAGCAAGGAAATTCAACGTTCACGGTTGAAAGTACGATTTAATACTGGCGATAAAAATTCTACTCGATCGAAGATACGAAACTGTTTGAGGGAGAGTCTCTTCAATGTTTTCATTATGAATAAAGTGTAGCTACAATCAGTTGGCACATTGAACAGACAATAAAACAAAATAGGCTTGTTGGCACTGCCAATTACAGTTTTTATTGGCATACTCGAGGGTGTCAATTCAATTCCAACATTTAATATCTTCCGACCAATAATCGTCGACGAACGAATCATCGTTTCATTTACCCTTCGAATAGCTCGTATGTGCACACTTAGTCATTGAGAAACAAACAAAATTAGGTTAGTCACGCTGCGTCAGTAGTTTAACCCGAAATGAATTTCGACCAATTGAATTTTTTAATATCCCTTAAGAAACACGTTACAAAAATCAAGTTGCGGACGGTTTCATTTTTTTCGTCATTTTCCAAGACTTTTTGTAAGTAGAACAAATCGAGTTATCAAAATAATCCGTACGCCATTCTCTAAATCTACCAAAATGCTCTGGAAAACTCCCCCACTAAATTGCCTGTACGATAATTAACAGCTGAGTTATGACAATTTTAAATTTTGGGATTTTTGGATTTCCGGAAATCACGGCCGGAAAGATTGAAAAGGAGAAATTCTTGCTCAACGTTCAAAATCCTGTCATTTTGAATAAATTGCACTATCGGAGTAAGTTCAGCAGCTTTTTTTTATCCACTCGAAATATTATTTCAATATTTCGAAAAAAAATAAAACAATATAATGATAATAGATTTAGAAAATTTATTAAATTATCATTTGTCGATAAGTTACCGATAAACGGTAAAAACGCAGATCGTATCGGCTGTCATCGCATGAAGCAAAATCTCGAATTTTTCTACACTACTAACCGTCCGTTGGTAATGTACCGACCGAGAAAAACGCCTCGTCGATATCATTAGTTTCACCGTAGCCCGGATGCGAATTATCTTGGCTGTTAACATCTGTCGGTAATGTACCAACTGAGCCTAAAATGTTTTATTGACGTTGAATTGTTTAGGAATTGTGATCGGCTTCGATCACAATTCCGAAATCTATTTATAGCACTGGTTTCCGTACGTGCAAAGATACTTTGAGAGAGAGAGAGGGTGAGAGAAGGGGGGGAGAGAGGAGAGAGAGAGAGGAGAGAGAGAGCTGAGAATGAAAGCATGATACACACACCGTGAGAAACAGCGAGGCACAGCACAAACATGCACACGCACGCGCGCGTACACACATGCATGATTACACACACATTTAGAAACGGGGATGGCGAAGCTTCGCAGTCAGCTCGATGACCTCGTCCCGCGTACGATAATAATTCAATTTTATTGATCGACGTCGATAAACGAGAGTCGCCGACTAGCCAGCACGTTAATCGACCATTTCGAGCTCGGCCCTTCATGTTTATACTGAATAAATAAACACAGTAATAACAATTAAATAACAATATTCAAAGTACTTTTCAAGTTAATAAGAAAAAATGTTACAAGGAGACGAATATCGTACTCAGGGCAAAAATCCCCTTTTTAAATTTTCGATTGTTTTTTTTAGGTTATCCCTCCTTTTTTCCTTTTTTTCATTTTATTCCTCACGATGAGTTTAGAGCAAAAAAAGATGCGACGTAGGGAAGAGACGCCAAATGGAAAAATGAACTCGTAAAAAAAACCGTTTGTAATGGAGTGAGAGAGAAAAAAAAAAGAGAGAAAGCTCAATTGCGATGAACGCTGGAAATCCAAACGGTGGTGAACGAGCGAGAAACGTGGCAAAAATGGCGTTCGTTGAAAATGAGTTTAGAATGAGACGAGACGAGAAACTCGTGTCTGAATATATGTATATTTGCCACTCTTTCGGACCTCCTCTCTTTCTCTCTTCTTCTCTCTCGTGTGCCCTGGCGACGAGATAACCAAACGCTGCTTGAGCACACCCATGGAAAGTGCTCGTATGAGTACGAACATGCTCTCCCTGTCGCCGTAGCTCTATATCGTACATTTCTATATACATTTTATTCCTTTATGTGTATTGTCTTTTTTTTATATAGATAACCTCGCCATCCCTGTCGGTTACTAAGAAATTCAAAATTTCAACCTTTTTTCGAGCCTTATCACTACAAAACCGAAATTAACCCTTTATTTACACCCATGGGTCACCCAGACCCAGGGAACGTGCCGATTCTCCAATATTTCTAGTTTGTTTCAAACTCTCTTGTATTTTTAAAAGTATTCAAAATTTTCTCGATTTTCCACCATAGATCGATGGCAAATTGTTGAAACTTTTTTGATAGGAAAAACATAGTTGAAAAAATATTGACTTGTCGCACCGATTGGCGGAGTCAAAATTGCGCTAGTTTCCGAGATTATGGAGTCTGAACAATTGAGGTTTAATCTGAAGTTGGACGAATAAGGTCGAAAAAAGGGTTTGAAGAATTTAATCTCGTTTTTATTCAAACCGGAAGTTGCCAAAAAAAAGACAGAGGCCAACGAAATTTGTACTCGATTGAGCCAAGTTCAATGCCGGAGTTTTTTCAAAGCTTTGTATTCATTTCTATGCATTTGGGGATTTTCTCAGACTCAAAAATTCTATGGACATAAAAATACATGCCTCTACAACAAAAAGCTTCAGGTCTGGCGTGAAAGTAAACGGTCAAGAGAGGTCAGGTCAATAGTGAATATCTACACTGTATCAATAAACGACTACTGCGCCGGATCCGATTACGATCCAGTTTACAAGAACCGTGTATATTTTGTAAGTTGTTTTTTTTATGTTTTTCTGGCCCAGAAAGCTCGATCGCGAAATTTCCCTAATGTTTGCCCGTAACATATGAACGGGGTAAAAAAAAATTCGTTATCGACGAAAAATAGGAAATTACAAGTTATTTCCAAACAAGGAATTTTGGGAGAGGAAGGCCAAAATAGGAATAACGTAAAAAAACAAAACAATTCTTTATTTTCATGAAAAATTCCAATCTCGTACATTTTTGATGACTTAAAAACTTAAATTTTACAACAAATCCCATTTATCGTAAGTCTTGTCTTCTTCAGTGTCATAGCGCTCCGAGTCGTGCAGATATATTTACTTGAAAAATCATAAGGTGTCTCATGACTAATGATATTAAATATAAACTTAAATTCAGGACCGACATCCGAGTCGGAAGATCTAGCGATGTTTTTTGATGAGAATTCCTCCTGGTAAGTTATTAATTATTAAAGTTGGAGTATAAACGTTCTTTTATCGTGAATACTTTTCTAACGGTTGGAGATAGAGCAAAAGTCCATAGAACCAATCTTCTAGCGCATTAAATTTCCTCCAAAAAATCTTATGATGAAATTTTTCTATCTCCAGTAATTTAGTCCTGAAAGCGGCTGGAAAAAATACCTTAAACGAGTTCATCCTACCCACTGGAATCAGGTATATTTTCGATCAACTCTCACGACTAAACTACTAGAGATAGAAAAAAGTCGTCACAAGCTGTTTTGTAGAAAATTTTATAGCGAACAAGATTAGTCCTATGCTATTTTGCTCTATCTCCAACCGTTTCGGCAGTATGCGCGAAAAAAATAACTTCAATAATTAATAACTTATCCATGGCCTGATCAAAAAACATTACACCTAAAACCTCTATTTCCTGCACAGTGGCGAAACCAGCTCCGCATCGCGCTTGTAAAAATAGAGGTTGCGCATGCTTCGTCTTTTCGTCCTTTGCGCACCCGACGCAGGGCCGAATTGGGCCGAGCGCTTCCCTCACCCATAGCAGTTCGATGTTCGACGCATAATGGGAGATGTTGAAAGTCCCGAAAATAGAGGTTTCAGTGTACTAGACATGTCAACTTGAAATTGAGTCCTGAATTTGAGTGTAAATTTATCCATACAGCATCAATGTCGTACAAACGTACTAAAGACGTCTATATGACGAGAAATCGTAAAAAATACGTTCTCAGGGCGTTTTTACGACGACAAATCGAAAATTTTCATGCTGTATGGGTATGACCATTGATCGTAGGACAACTTGCATATGCAAATATAGTTACTGATGTGTCTATAGTTACGAAAGTGAACACGAGTGGCGTTAGTTTTCGTCGTCGGCGTTTAACCGGGCAAATATCTCCCATGGTACACACTCCATAAGTATATTTCTTCCATACGTGTGCATCAACGAAAGATTGCAGCGGGAAGCCGAGGTGAAATCTTTTTGCCAACGCGACAAGGGAACATGCATACATGCGCGGGCACATAAACACTCACACACCATACAAGCCTGGTCGACCTTCTTCCGCAAATGTAATGGAAAGTTGTGTGCGCTATTTCTGGACGCTCTAGTGATCCGGTCGTGCGGCGGAATATCGTTTTCATGACTATCGCGTTATATCGTATGTGTGTATGTATACACACACGCGCGCGCGCACATACACAAAACACATATATTTATGTAGGTATGTGTAGAAATAAAATTTCGAATCGGAGACGAAGAACTGCTAAATCGTTGAAATAACGAATTTGATCAATTGACGCTATATGCAAGGTCGGAAAGCTTCGAAGCTTAACAAAATTGTCACAACCACCTGTATGCGCGTTTTTACTTCGTTAACATATATCGACTACTTCAATATATACATGAATATTCTTTTTTTTTTACCACGATCGAGTTCTGCTGATTGTGCATGCTGATCGAGTAAATAAAAGCTTCGACTGAATTGAATATCAATGGTGCTCAAAGCCACGTGCTATATAGCTGCAAAATGCGGATTCCTCAAAAATATTAAATTTTTGAAATAAATTAAATATGTTATCCGTTTGTGCCAAGCTTCTCCGTAGGCTGAGCTACATTTCATATCAATCCTGCGAACGGTCTAATCGAAAATTGCTATCGAAATTTTGAACTGCGCTCAATCCTTTCTAACCCTTCAAATTTGTTTACAAACTTATAAATCGTATTTTTGCATAAAACAATCTAAGATGTGAATAAAATTGATAAGCAGCCAAAGAAATGATTAATTCTTCATCCACAGCGTTCGTATTAAGTAGTACACACGAGACTGCAACTAAACTACTATGTCAGCCAGGAATAATATAGGTTAGGTTCTCATCGTCGAAATAGCATCCGGTTGGACACGCGCGCAAGTCCAGCAGCGTATGCACACACACACACGCGTGTATATATGTATACAAAATAAATCGCGAATATATCTCGGGGAACGTCATGCAAACTATATAACTACTCTGTGATTCCAAGAGTGCCTGCCTGTGAATTTTATAGGTGAGATAAGACTTTGTGGGTTACTATAATGTAAGAGATTTTTCGTACACACGAGATTGCCAGTTCTTAGTGAATTCCATAAAATTTTAACAGACGATTATTTTTCTGTCGACATTTTTTCATCATGTTTTCGCAATAGATAGGAGAAAGAATAAAAATCAAAATTAACTGATTACAAAAACATGTGGATTCGTTAGAAACCTAAAAAAAACTAATCTAATTGATAAGTTTGGAATGAATTAAAATCCTACGCAATTTCGATTTTGAGATTTCTCAAACCTGATAAAGCGACAGAATACTTATCTAAGCTCGTGCAAATTTTCAGCGAATCCAAAAATAAAAAACTGTTTCTAACCAGACTCCTAACGATGTAAATCATTCGCGATAGAAGTCTTTCGAGCAAGGACAAATGTTCCAATTTCTATTTAATTCTCTAAGTGTTTGCATAAATGTATGAAAATATCTACATTTTTTCGTTTATACACGTTCTCTACAAATATATATATATATATATATTCACACGATTAGGGAATAAGTGCTTATTCTTTTTGGTATCGTACCTGTTTTCTCAATTTCTGAGACTGCTTCGGTTAATAGATAAAACGAAATTAATCTTCTGCATCGAAGAATTCTCTTCTCCCTTTTTATTTTCTCTGATATTTTAAAGATTATAGAGCGATATGTAATAACTATGATAAAAAAATCGCCAATGTTTCTGTGACGTAAACCCACGAAGTGGTGTGCTTTGCGACATGGACGAGGAGAATAGAGAAATAAAGAGGAAAAGAGCGCCAAAGAGAGAGGGAGTGAGAAAGAGCGAGCGAGAGGGGGGCGAGCGGGCGTAGACGTTGAGTATAACCCCCTCGAGGGAGGGCGGGGGGGGGGGGGGCGTAGAAACCAAAGTCAACACACACGCGCGCACACACGTGACTTGACACACACATAAACAAAGCGCACATTATGGGATAACGAGAGAGGCGGATGGTACAGTGAGCATGCGCAATAGAGGAATAACGAACGCGGTTTTTCGTCCCTAAAAACGTTACATCTGCCTGGTTTTTGGTGTCTCTTCACCTGCTCCCCGTTCAAAAGCAGCTGTGGTTGCTGTTCCTTACTCTTATTTTTTTCAAAAAAAAAATCATTTTCATACCCTCGTGCTTATTCTCTCGGACTGATGGCACGTGCGGCATATGATATACATTTATAAAGACAGAAAGCGAGAGTAAAAAAATGAAAGTAAGCATCGACGAGAAAACGATTTAAAAAATGAAAAAATATATATGAGTGTATATATATATGGAGTTTTTTACTTAAATCATTTTCCCGTTGATTATATACGTGTACATGTATATATACGTGTTCGTACGTGTATACACACGTTTGTGAAGGCAAGCATCCCCAGAGGATACTTGGGTAATTGACCGGGGAGCACACACGCCTGTCCCGCCCAATCGCGTCCTCGTGGAAATTTGAAATAAAAACCCACTTGCCATGATTGACCTTACAATTTTATTTTAAACAACATAAAATCATTTTTCCTAAATTATATTATTATCTTTGTCATTTCAATAAACGATGTGAGAAAAATAATCGTATCAACACCAATTTTATTCTGGTTTATTTACTTCAATTATCGTTTGATAAAAAAAAGTTATTACGAAATTAGTTCAATACGAAATTCAGGATTCTTGATTTTTTTTTTTTTATTACGAAAAGAGATCAACAATGGCGCCGTTCGATCTACCGTAACGTGGTAACCAAATAAAGCACAAACGGGGCGTCCCGATAACGAAAGAAATAAAATCTTTTGTTGCTCCCGTTTTCACCTGTCTGCCACATGTTAAATAGAACAACGCCAGATCTATAACCAATTCGTGAAAATACGCATGCGCCAAATGCCACGTTTAAAACGAGCGAGCATAGTAGATATTGGAAATTATGGCAGTCAAGGTAACCTTCGAAAACACCATGAGAAACTCGTTGTAGGAATAAACTCTATCAATAATAACCCGCTATTATCAAATTCTACCTCTGTTTCGAGAAGAAGGCTCATTTCATTGATGCCCTTCAAGGGCCTTCAAGAGAAAGAGGTTTCCCCTTCAAAGCTACAAAAGTGATGTTTACAGTCCGCTTCACGGGGTGAAGTCCCCGTTCCGAACAATCGACGTTTTCACTGCGTCGCAAATTTCAGTACATTTTCTACATATTATTGTCTTCATCAAAAACAAAATAAACTGGTGGTAAACAAAGTTTTGTCTACTGTTTTAATAAAATAGTTCACTTGTACAAAACTTGCAAACAAGTCGACATTTTTCTCACATGCATATCTTTCCATAACATCGACCTTCAAGGCAACGACGACAACGATGTCGGCGATAAACCAATGCGTGAAAAATATTATTTCGGACTATGTGCAGACTCGAGCGTATGTAACGTCTTTTCTCGCTAGATCTACGTGCACACATTAAACGAAAGAGAGTTTAGCATGTATTAAAAACTATACATATCAATGAAATGCCCTCTGGAAATTATTGCGATCTCGACCGGTGGCGCTCCCGGTTACATGCTAAAGTTCGCTGCAGTACGCGTGCAGCTTATATGCAAACCGAACGTACCGATTTACGTGTAACGAAACTTTCAGGGAGGGCAGAAAAAACGATTTTTTAAAAATATTTTTATTCGATAGTGTCGCTCTTTATTTATAATGTACAAAAATTTGCTAGAAATCGATGATATCTTGTGAGTAGGAGAAAAACATTTTAAATCAATGCGAAAGGTGCTTGAACCTGCAAATGCGTTTTTCTCAAAATGGTGTTTTTGCGAACGGTAATGAGCGTAACTCGAAAACTAAACGACCGATTTGAATGAAATTCGGTACAGAGGGTTTTTTACACAATTATTTAGGTTTGTCATATGATTTTTTTAAAAACAATATAATGATTTGTATGAATAAAAAAAAAGAAATTTTTTTTAGGTGAAATACCGATTTTTCGATTCAGACTTTTGCCATTTTGCGATAAATGCATTAACCCTCCGTCACACGCGCTATAATTCTAAACGTCGCTACACGCGTCGCGGAAAATCGCCGCAATGCTTTTGAACTTTACAGTGTTGCCACATCTTTCTTACGCGCATGCACACGCCGTTGGTGCTCAAGTGCTCAGTAGGAGATATGGCAACGTCTAACGTAAAATCATATATACGACTTTACACGCGCTAGCGGGGAAGCGCCTCATTTCTTGTACTTAATCATATTAAATATTATTTATAAGATATAAATTGTAAATTATCGTATGATTTTCTGTATTATTGCGTTCTATTAATAATAATACAGGAATATCTAAATTGTCACACATTCATCGATTTTTGTTGATCAATGAAAAAGCAAAAAATGCGGCGTTTCGCTCATAACGCGTGTGACGTAGGGTTATTAAAAAATCGACTGTGATAAAGACTGATTTTTCTCGTCAACGATAGGGAAAAAATGTCCAATTTCAGATAACAAAATATCTTTAAAAAAAAAAAAAAAAGTAGTTACATTAGAAAAAAAATTGCGATTGACCTGCGATTGCCTTCGGCACTTTTAGGTGTAGTGAGCCTTTAAGCTTTTTCGAAAAAAATGTAGGTTTTATAAAAAAAAAAGACTGACATCGAAAGTAGATTTTTATTCCTTATTTTTATTCAAAACTAATTTAATTTAGTTGTCTGTTACATCGAAAGTTGAAAAAAAGTCATGGCAGAGCCCTTTTCCAGCAGCTATTATTTTAGAATTGTTATTAAATAAAATCAAAGTCGATTTTAATATTTAGAAATAAATTGTGAAACGTATCGTTATTGTCATCAAAACATATCTGTCGAATCAGCAACCCCTATGTTTCTTCCCCTCCGTAGAATCGTTGGAAAAATATATATATATAATACAATTCGCAATGATGAGCGTGTTCATACGTGTTTTCTACATCGTTAGTACATCCACACGAACATAGCCATAAAAAAAGTGTATATACAAGAAGATAATACAACTGTACGTGATATAGGTTCAAATGTATTTGTCCCGAGACAGTACAAACTCTTTTTCTCTCTCGCTCATGGTCTTAATAGAGAAAAGCATCTTGTAATATGGACGGGAATGGTGAATATAAGAGAGGACGACAAGCGGAGAGTAGCGTGTAGCGCGCGAGCGCTTGAGAGACTTTCTGAGTGTGTAGTGAAGCAGCCCTGCGCGCACACCTTTTAATACATGCGCCGGAAACGATGCCGCGCACGAAACTTCTAGAACATTCCAGCACCCCCCTCTAGCCACCGTCTTCCTTCTCCCCCGCCCTCCGTTCGTTTCGCCGTTCAAACGAGGATTCTCGTAACACACACACACACGCGCGCGCGCGCGCGCACACACGCACACACTATACTCGAGAAGGGGCCGCCCCCTGAGAAGATATAAAGACACAAATGCAATAAACCGCGAAATATTTTATGTCCTCGATGTAACTACGAGAAAATGAAATTTCCCGCTAATTTATGCGGTTACAAATTCGATTATAAATCTTTGGTATACAGGTTGATCAAATAGCAACGAGTTCTTTCGTGTTTAAACGATTCGCGGCTTTCGTTGGTAATACGCCGGTATTCTCGCACCGAAGCCGCGAGGAATCTCTATTGGTCGAGTCGAAAAAGGGAGAGAGAAATCGGCGGCATGGAAGCGGTCTAACATTTTATCAAATTTTAAAAAATTCAGTCATTTATCGAAACCTATTATTTTCCACTAAATTGTTACTTTTTGTTTAGAGAAAATCTAATATGATGATGTTACTTTTCACATTAGTTTAGATACGATTCATTATTAATAAAAATAACTTCGTTGTAGAAATAATAAACGATGATTTTGGACTCATTTATTCGATAATTCTTTTCTTACAACAGCTTCGTTGACCGGGAATAAACAACGTTAAATCGTTTTTTTTTTTTTCAATTTGATAGTTAAAACTAAAATAAAATACACCGGTATGCGCAGGCTTATAGTTTTCGTAGATAGAGGTAGTGGGAGTTCAAAGCGCCATCTACAAACGAGCGGGAAAGAATAAGGTTTGAAGGCCGCCGGCCGGAGCGAGCTCCCGCGAAGCGCGAGTGCGTCATCGGCGAGAAAGGGGCCGAAGGGCGAGAGGGGGTTCGGGCGGGAAGGGGCGAGGCGGGAGGGAGGGAGAGATGGATAGTAGATCGAGGAGGGAGGAGGGGGACTCAGGCGAATCCGTGTTCGAGTCCCTCTGCCATTTGCGCGTCGGTAGGCAGTCGTACTGTTACTTTCTCCGGTTCGCTTGTCGCACAACCGTCAACGGCTTTCGTATAAAAAAAAAATCTGATTTTTAAAAAATCATAAGTGCACGTATTACGTTATTATCGTGTTCTTCCGATTTTGTTAATCACAACAAAAAACAAATCAACAATGGCAGACGTCGAAACAAAGTGAGTACATGAATTAATAGTTTTTTGTTGTTGAAATTTTATTTAAAAAATATTTCGTGTTTCGGCGGTATGGATTAAGTGTAATACGAAAATGATGAAAAAATAAAAAAAATCTACTGTTTTGGACACCGCACGGTGTTCGTTGCGTTGGAAATGTAAAAAAAAACCACGCTGCACGCATTTTCAAGCCGACGCTATTGTCGGCGCGTCTACCTTCGGTTACGTGTGTTGTATGGCGAATTAGTTTATATCGCCCGTTATTTTTTTTACTTTTAACGGTCTAATATTACAAACTATCGCCACGTGGCTTCGTTCCGATGTCCGTGTTATTTTCAAGTTTTATATATTGTGTTGATGTGGGTTACATATATATCTATATACAGCAATGTATAGATATGAATCCATGAGCGCCAAAATTTTTTCATCCTTTTTTACGAGCGCGAGAGCGTGGTCAATGCGAAGCACACGCCGTCGGGCGGAGGGGCGAAGCTTCCCACCAGTTTTTTGATTTCGCGCTGTTTATTATTCCGCCATTTTTCGATTTTTTTTGTTTTTCATCTATGGGGTAAAACATACTTAACGGCGTGCGCGCGTATTTTTTTTTCTTTCATTTCACGATGTTGAGGACTGCAACTTGGCGGCTTTATCCGCGCCGGGAAAGAAGCGTCGACCGGCGAGAAAAGAGGGCCAATGGGGTGGGGGGGAGGGGACGCCGCACGTTCAAGTTATTTTCTGCCACCGGTCTACGCGCCTTCACACTCGTGTGTACATACGCTATATATATGTACGATTTATTGTACCACCGACTCAAACTGGTCTATATCGACTCTCTCTTATTATTATTGTTATTGTTATTATTGAAAACGAATATTTGCGCGTCTTCTGGACTACCGACTCTCGGGGACGTTTATAATCTCGTGCGTCGTAATAATCACGTCTGTTTTTAAGAAAGCGATAAAAACTTCGGACAAAACAAACGATTATGTGCGAATCCAAATATTTATCGTGGAAACTTTTCTGCCTTTTGTTTGTTTTTTTTTCTTCAACTCCCGCGATATTTCAATTTAGGTCGTATTAAATTTGTTCTTATTCGTGTGTACACACGAACTTACATGTATTTGTGATGTACATGCAAGTCCTCACTGGGGAAAAAGAGGGGGAGGGAGAAGTCGAAGGACTCCTTGAAAATTCCCTGAGTAAATATGGAAAAATAAACATTTTGTTGAAGACTGTACGGTTAAAGAGGGAGAGAGCGAGCGTCCGAAAGAGAACGGCCGTGTAATATCGATCTGGACGCCGCTCACCGACGCCGGTTAGAACGCGGCAAACAAAGCCGTGCCGGCGTCCTAAGCCTCTTTTTCTCGCTCGCTCTTATCACGTACTTGCTATCGTTTCTCAATAAATATTCTATTGTATTAGAAAAACTAGTTCTTTCGTTAAAATTGTTGCAAAATATCATTGAAAAAATGCTTAAAATCACGTTTTTTTAAGTGATAAATGTTCGCGGCGTCTCTTTATTGAGAACGAAAACATTGCGTGCGTGAGCGGGAAATCCACGGATCGTACCGCGTGAGCGCGATTCCAAAATCGCGGGAGCGACGGGGCGCCGGGGTTTAGCGATGAAAGAGTCGAGAAGGGGACGATCACGGCTTCTGATTGGCTGAATCGGTCTTCTATTTTTTTCCTTTTCGTAACGTCGCGGAAGGGGAAGACGCTCCATTCTCAGAGATGGCGCTGCTGCATGCTTCGCTCATTTACGCGGAGCGTATAAACTTACTCGGGCACACGAAAGTGTGACATGCGGCGAATGTCACGAATTTTTAGAAATAAGTGTCATACTCATTATTTATAACTGTGACGCTCTCGGACGCTATAGCACACACGAAATGAGTGCGTGCGTGCGAGAGAGATTCGAATAAATAATTTGCATTTCTTCAAAATTATCAACTTTTTATTTTTCGAATCGAGTTTTAGCTTCTTGCTATAATTCTCCACGTTTCTAAATACATAAAAGTTTGATTCTTTGAACAATTTTCAAAAATATTGATTTCGAAATTTTTAATTGGAAATGCAATTTTGTATCAGTTCAACAATTGAACACTTGGTCGATTCTGTTTGTAATTTATTTTTAAATAAAATAATGTTAATGAAACTTTAAAAAAAGGTCCAAATATCTTGAACAATTTCGGTTAAAAAAAAGAATTCCAACATTCGTTTTTTATTTTTAATATTATTTTCATGATACAATCTTTTTAAATTGGAGAAGTTCTTTTTCTGAAACTAAATTCAATTTTTTTTCTTTTCTAAAGGGAAACCAAAGTCGTAGCCTCCCCTGAGAAAAAGGTCGTCGAAGAGGAAAAGAAGAAAGTTGTCGAGGAAGTGGAGGAGGTTGACGAGGACTCGAGAGCGTCCGAGAATGGAGACTCCAAGGAGGCCAAAGAAAATGGCTCTGCCGAGGAGAAAGATGCTGATGAAAAAGAAGCTGAATCCACAGAGAATGGCGACTCCACAGGTATAAACATTTATCAATCGATTAACCATCATCTTTGTTATCTGATTAATGAAAATATGATTGAAAATTATTTATAATTTTAATAAAACAGTCAAGTTCATTATGAATCTACAAACTTTTTGTTGAGTATTAATGGCAAAAAAAATAGCAAATTACTAAACAAAACGATTAAAAAATGTATGAGAAATATTAGTTACTAATTATTCAAATCACAATCAACATCAACTTAACAAATTATTAAAATTATACTTAAGTAACAGTTTTTTTTTTTTTTTTTTTTTTGCAAAAATGTTGAAAGCCCTGCAATCTGGCAAAAAAAATGTCCAGTCCCTGCAAATTTGCACTGCTTGAAACTTCAGGCTTAAAAGAATAGAAAAAAATCAAGAATTGAAAAAAAAAACTGAGAAAACATAATAAAATGTGATTATTAACGTTTTAAAATTTGTTTTTTAAACGAAAATTTACAGACACACCACCTGTCGATGCTTGCAGCATAAAAAGGAAATCAACAGCGGGTGTTGAGGTGCCGGAGGAGTCAGCGGTGGACGGTGTAAGTCCGGAGAAGAAAGCAAAATTGGAGGATAAGAAGCCGGTGGTCGAGGCCGAGAGCAATGGAGACACGGAAACCGCGGCCTAATATAATCTCATTTCTTGTCCTCTTCCTTAACCCTCGTTCCCTTTCTGTTCCTCAATTCCCTGTCCACCCTCTCCAGAACTAAACATAATATCCCAGACCTAATTCGACGAGCAGTTTCACAGTTCAGAGCGCGAATTCAGACTGAGAGATCCGTGATTTTCATCCGCGGCGAGAAAGTCTGAAAAAAAAACAATCATCAAAATAAACAAAAACCGAAAAATTTAGGAATGATAAAGAAAGCGAAGAGACACTCGAGAGAATAATCAAAAGAGCGAAACTAAGAGAAAGAGACAAGGAGAGAAAACTCGAACGGACAGCGACGAGAATCGTAAAGAAAAATTATTAATAGTATTATTAAATAAACAAACAAAACGAAATATATTTCGCACTACATTGACACAGCTCTTAGTTATTAAACAAACAAAAATCTTTGTCGAGCTTGAAAAACTCCCTCTCTCACTCTCTCTAATTCATCTCTCAATCCTCGTCTCGTGCTCTCACGCGTGCTAACCACCCACAAAACACATTTACCTGTTACATTGTTACAATAAGACAAATAAAAAAGAAAAAGAAGAAAAAAGGGAAAAAACTGAGATAAAGACGCGATATTATAAGTACAATACATATATTTGTAATTTGGAGAAATTATCAAGTTTCGAGTGATTTTTCATCATTATCTTTTTTTTTTTCTCTTCAAACGCATCTTCGTTCACATGTTAGATCTCGTGAACGTTGGAAAATTAAAGAAAAAGAAATATTAATAACTGAATCTCCTCGGTCGCATTACAATTTTTTCTTTTTCTTTTTTGCTCTTCAGAAAAAAACGCTTCGACCTAAGTAGCAGCGCGATATCAGCGGCAAAAGCACTTATTTTTTTCTTTTTCTTTCTGTGAAGTTTAAGTACATTCCTGTATTACGAAATTTGGCGAATCCCAAATTTATCTTTTTACGACGAACAACTCTGTTCAAAAGAAGAAACAAAGAAAAAAAGCATTTACAATATTTTGTGCGTTGCTGACTGTACGAGAAACGATATATTAAGAAAAAAAAACAAATCAACACGGTAAGAAAATAATAAAAGAAAAACTGTAGATGACGAAACACAAAACTGTAATATTCTGGTTCGTCCGTAGGTGTTCTGTGGTTTTTTTTTTTCGTATTATATATTTATCATATAGAATCAATCTTATTGTATTTCGGTGAAGAATGAACGAACGTACGACCGAATCTGCATTACTTACGGTAGAATCGATGTACAGACACAACATGGAAAAACAGAAAAACAAAATATGATTGAAAAGTATACGTTTTATGTAAAAAATTGACTCACATAAAATCCTTTGACAAGCACTTGGCGTTTAATACTTAAATTTATGAAACAAACAATCTAGAGCTATTTTTCTCCAACTCTCCTTTCGTGGACCTCGAAAGATACTGACCCTCTTTTTTTACTCACCTTTATCTTAATTCACAGAGTCCGTTGTCAATCCTGAAAGTTATGCGTAATCATTCATTTTACTTTTTCTTTTTTTGCTTTTTTTTCTTCATTTGATTTAACGAACGTAAAAACAGTGCAATTTGCAGCTAAGGATCCAAATGAATGCAAAAAAAAATCAATATTTTCTGATTTGTGACGTGCGATTGAACAGATGTTATTAATATTACAGGAACGTAATTTAAATTGAATTATTAATAAATGAAAACGAGAAACATGACCAATATAGTTATTTTTTGTTACTTGACTTTTTTCCTGTATCCACACAAATTTATTGAAAATAATTTTTAATTATTTCACTTAATCAATTTCGCTAATTGAGTAAATTTGAAAAAATTCCACTGAGCATAAAACAAGTTGCAGTTTTTTAATATCAACTTTTAGAGTCGATTCACAAAAGAAAATCGAAAATTTGCCAAATTTTGAGATGGAAAAGTTGAAAAAAAAAGAAAAAACGACCTGAACATTTGAAGAAATGAAACTTTCACACGGGGGGGGGGGCTCCAAGACCCATGTTTGCACGTGGTTCAGGGCCCGAGCACAGTTTTTTTCGGCCCTGCAAAAAAGGGGAATCCCTGGTCAGTAAGATTTTAGTAACCAATCGGCTGTCGTGATTTTTTTTATTATATTTTTTTCTGCCCGGTTTCGTTATCAGCGTGACTCAATTCTCAATTCGACCAGGCAGTTAAGCAAACGCCTTTGACGCGAGATTTACGCACCTTCAGGACAAAGGATCGTCGCAAAAAAAAATGGGGACTGCGAGCAAGAATTTGGGATATTTTGCGTGGATTTTTGTTGTATTTTGCTTTGTTGCTACGATCACAGCTTTGGAGTAAGTTTATCGCTACAGCTTTCTCAGTAATTTATGAGAAGTAAACTTTTAATAGAATCTACTTGTTGATAAAAATACAACTGTATTTACGGGAAAGATAAGAATTCGAACCTGACAACACGATTGATACGCATTTTCTCCGAGTTCTGAATTTAGTATTATATCTATTTTTTTTAATTCATAGGTTCGACGTTTACCGGCATGTTGAAGTACCGAGAACAAAATATGAGAAGTCTGATTCAGTGGTTCTCTACAAGTATATGAACGTACGTATGTTTAGAAATGAGATACTTTCTTATCTACGAATGAAACTTGAATATATTTAATCCATTAATGAATCATTCGTATATTCATAACAGAAATTTCAGTTTTACTTAGTTTAAATCCAAAAATAATTAAATAATTAAAAATTTGATAATATTGAAACATCCCAAAGATAATAAAGTAAAAAATAGAATCAATTGAAAATAAAACTAATAGTAATGTAGAAAAAAAATTTAATTAAAAATTTCAAAATATTTAGAAATTCAAAAAACAAATAATGGAATAAATTATAAATAAAATTGAAAGTAAAGCAAATAATATAGAATCACCACCGACAGCGATAGGTAGGTGGTCGGTGTGTGGTCTCGACTATCTCCAAAGTTAAGCAGCCTCGGTCAAGACTAATACTTGATTGGGTGACCGCTTAGCCATTCATCGTTTCGTGCATCAATCGCTGAGCTGGAGGCTATTTTTCGGAGTTTGTGATGGTGCTAATCAATTGAAACTCAGTAAAAATATAGCCGCTGTATCGATTGGGTTTTGCACAGTTTCCCTTGGCCCTCGTGCAAATGCGATACAGTAGTACGATTAGGAAAGAGCAGCTGTGGGCAATATTCTTGGGGGATCTGTCAGGAACATGAAAATTAGGAAATTGGAACTTAGTGAAGCGGGGAAAAGTGGCAGCAATGGGAAGGGCTCGTAAAAACCCGCAAGGGTATGCGCAGAAACAATAAAAAATAGAAAAAATCGATAATTATTATTTTAGGTTTTTTTGTTTCCAATTATTATTTTCCTAATTTCTAAATCATAACATTGAGTTACTTTGAAAAATGATTTTTTACTTTGTTTTTTATTTCCATATTTCTTATTTAATTGATCCATGATTTTTATCACTGATTTGTATAATTGTTTTTGATAATAGGCAGAATATTACAGTTTAATCGGAGTTGGTCATCCTGGTACGGAATTCAAAGTCACTTTCGACACAACCTGGGGCGACACTTGGCTACCGTCTCAACATTGTTCATACATACAAATTGCCTGCTGTAATTATTTCGTATATGGAAAAAATATATTTTTAGAATTTTCAGCCTCTAATTTGAAAAGTTTTCTGTACGAAATTTTAGTACTTCACACGAGATATGACAGTTTAAAATCGTCAACGTATCAACCGGATGGTCGGCCGTTCAATATTTCCAATAGTGAAATATCGCTGAAAGGATTTTTATCCATTGACAATTTCCACGTAAGCCAAACTTTGAATGATGCATTAAAATTTTGCTTTTTATTTTACTACAATGTTTCATTCATTTTTTTTTCTATAATTTACGTTTGTTTTCTTTTTCTTTTTTATATTTCTTTATAATTTAGCTACCTCACTTTGAAGTATGGAATCAAACTTTTGCGGAAATAACGCAAATGTCAAATTTCCCATTTTCATTAAGCATGGCGGATGGAATTGTTGGTTTAGGCTTCAACGCCTTGAGCGTTAAGGGAACGGTGCCTTTTTTTTACAATCTGATTAAACAAAAAGTCGTGGATGAACAAGTTTTCACGTTTTATATGAATCGGTAAGACTGTCACGAGAGAATCAGCACACTTTATTGTAGCTTGCGTTCCTGTGGAGGAAAAAAATTTTTGCCAAGATTAAAAAATAACATTTGTTTCCTGCCAAACTAATATATTTGTGGACATTTTTACTGTGACATTTGAATTTCAAAATTGCCGAGGATATTCTCATTTTTTAAATGCATTCCGTCCAAACTTTTCCATTCATAGGAAAAATAATTATTCGTTTCTTTTATTATGTCAGAGATCCTACGACTGAAAAAGCTGGAAAACTCATTCTCGGAGGAAAGGATCGTTCCTACGCCAAAGGAAATTTAACTTTTCTTCCTGTGGTTGAAAAAGCATACTGGAAAGTACACATGGACAAGTATGTCAATTTATAATATTTAATAGGTTTTTTTATGGACATACCACTTAAATTTTTTTTACGATTTTCATAATTATTAATTTTTTTTTTTTTTTATTCGCACACTTAGAATTGTGGTAAGGGAAGCAGATAAAACACAGACATTATGCGAGAACGGCTGTAAGGCTATATTTGATACAAGCACCAATCAAATAATTGGGCCAACTGCTGAGATTGAGAAAATTAATTATATTCTACAAGCCAAAAAATTTTCACCGACTTGGCCCTACAGATACATGGTATGTTTGGTATTTAGAAATTCTTGAATTTTGTTATATTTTGTTTTTTATCATTTTTACAATTTTGTACAAAAAAATCATATTTTGACTAGAATAATTTCTTTAGGAAAATTGTAGGAAGTATTTATTGTACCACACAAAATAAATTTAAATAAATTCAATATATAAATAGTTATTAATTATTAATGCATTAATTTTGCTTAAGGTTGATTGCCGTGAATTCGCAAAATTGCCGCACATACAGTTCGTACTTGGCGGAAAACCGCACGTAATAGAGTCCAAGTATTACATACAACACGTGAGTTAAAAACAAAAAATCGTCAATGCGAAAAAAGCAAAAAATTTAAACAAATCATTTGATTTGAAATTTCTTTCGATAGAAAAAACTTAATTTCGAATATATTTTCGTTGTTTAACACAGATGACATGGCACGGTTTCACAATGTGTTTGTCACCGTTTACGACGAGCGAAAACGATTTTTGGATCTTGGGAGGTGCATTTTTGATGCAATTTTACTCGGAATTCGATTTTCAAAATGGCCGCGTTGGTATGGCTGAGACGATATACTAACCAATATAATCACACGAGCAAGCGCTATGTAAAAGTGCATATTTTTATACCTCTCTACAAATTTGTAACGAACAAATATATATGTAAAAACGAACAAATATACGTGGGAACAAATAAATATACGTAAAAAAAGTGCTTCTTTTGCTCTCATTTCTCTCGTTTATACTTATCTTGACATTCGTGACTGCAAAATTCATCAAGTTCAATAATAAAGTGGGCAAAGACAAAGGGCAACGGAACGTTCGTTGTCTCAATTCAAATGCGCAGAATCGACTGCGCATGCGTCACGTGACGGCGACGCGGTCAACTAATGCGTGAATCATTAAATATATCGGGTATATTTTTAAACTTTCGAAATTAATTTATTTTTCTCGATCTTTTTTTAAATAATTATTTTTTATATGCAATATTTTCTGCAAGTGTTTTTCATGCAGAATTTGATTCTTCTGATGAAATATCAATTTTTTCGAGAGATGAAATAAACTTTGCCTGGGTTACAGAGACCCATAGTAGGAACGACTGGGTCCCATAAAAAATGGTAATAACCCAGAATTCAAAATCGATCACCCGGTTTATAAAAAACAAAATGCAGCTGCGACCAACGCCAGCAATACGAAGCGGCGAGACTACACACTTCTCCGGCATTTTGCGTTATACTTCTTTTGTTCAGCGATGACTGGCTGAGTTCGAGTTTTGTCATCGACGAAAGAAGCTGCGAAGAATTATCAAATAAAATTCTAGAGATAAAGTCTCAGTTTAAACGAAAGTAATAATTGATCGGATAAAAATGTGGCGTATTCTAGCATGGATCGCCCTTTTCGGAGCAGTAACAACAGCAGATTTGTTACGGTAGGAAAATAAAAACAATTTCATCATCACTAATTTGACTCGTAGTAAAAAAAACTTGATATTTATATGACTTCGAAGCATTAAGGCGACGAATTGCGATGTTTTTGTTTCACGAATCGAAACTCTTTATTTCTAAAGTAAAACATAGCAATATTTTGGCAAAAATAAGATTCGTTATCAAAATTCACTTCTCTGTTTCGAAGTATATTTAAAAAAATGGTATCTTTAAATAAAGATAAACAAAACGCCCCCTCGTAGTCGGCCTTTGACCGATTTAATCTCCTGTTTGTTTTTTTACAAGATAACACAGTTGCTATTAAGAGAAAACCGTGATTAACTTTATCTACTACTTTGACCTTAGTGCACATATTTCCCTATGATAAATGTGAAATACATTGACCGCCTGATCCGAACAAACCCAAACAATACTTTCCGAGGATATGTTTTGTCGGCAACTATCGATTGCCTGTTTCCAGGCTTTCTACAGGTCGTTCCATGGCAAATGATCACAGACGTAAACTTTAGTTTAGGAGTGGAAGAGTCTGGTAATGTCTTTTTAATGAGGCTCTTCTCCGATGAAAAATTATTAAATCTGGAAAAAACATATTCTGTTGTTGAGCGTTATTCTGCAAAAACTGTTGGAAATACAGCAAAACTCCATAGGACCAATCTTGTAGAGGACAAAATTTCCAACGAAAAAGCTCTTGACGGCACTTTTCTATCTTCAGTACTTTATTTCTGGGAGCTGATCAAAGAAGCACTTGCTTTTTAAACGTCACACAAACGTCGAACCTTTGTAAGGTATTCGTTCGTTCTGTTCTCAGGACTAAACTAATGAAGATAGAAATATGTGGTTAGGAGCTTCTTTGTCAGAATTTATAAGTTCTACAAGATTGATCTTCTGGACTTTTGCTCTATCTTCAACCGTTTTGACAGTATAGGCGGTAAAAGAACATGTATCAACTTTAATAATAAATAACTCATCAGGATAAAATCTGATTGGTAAATATTATGAGAATTTTCCTCTCGATATTTGGCCCGGAACTTTAGTACATTTATGATCATTTGCGAGGAAACACCTGGTATAAAAACATTTAATTATTATTAGCATAGAAAAAATTGCAAAGACAAACTCGTTCGTTGCGGATGCAAGGTAATGTTTTCAGTGACAAAGCATCGTGTGTTTATCTCGTCTTTACGCTTGTCGCTCTTACTAATTAAATCTATTATTTTAACAATACTTTGCAAGATAATACATTCTTGACACCTGGTGGTTTAATGTTTTTGGAATATTTATACAAATGTATTAGAACTATGGTTGCAAATAATAATTTATTTATCACAGCTTTCAAGATAATGTTTGCAGTTACAAAGTGTAGAAAGTTTATCATTTTTACGCTTATCTTAGTTACTAGTTAAATTATTGGAAAACTATAGAACAAAGATTACATGCAATTAGTAAAAAAATACAATTCCAATCAAAACTTAAAAAGTACAAAGCAAATTTTTTATTGTATATACAAAATGTTCCATCACTAATGGTCATTCCTTTAATTTGGGGAATGAATCGTGTGTTGGAAAGGCTTGAAATGTTTTTTTTTTTTACGATAGTTTATGGCTTCTGGATGGATGCCGTGTAAAGTTTCTGCGTATTGCCGTTTTTTTTTTTTTTTTTTATCAGGATTCCTCCTAATAAGATCTTAAATTTGGATTTATTTATCACAATTTCAAAATTATGTTTATAGTTACAAAGTGTAGTAAGTTTATCATTCTTACCCTTATGTCTGTTATTGATTAAATCTGTTGTTGGTGGATATTATCCAAAAACTATCGAACTAAGATTAGAAGAAACAATAGTAAAAAAATACAATTCTACTAAAATCTTAGGAACCACAAAACAAATTTTTGAATTTATATGGAGTATTCCAGCACCAAATGGTCATGTTTTCAAATTGAGGAATGAATTTCAAGTTGAAAAGTCTCATAATATTTTTTTTATTGGGATTTCTCCTAATGAGTTACTAATTATTAAATCTGGAAAATATACCTTTATTTTGTGGCGTATACTGCCGAAACTGTTAAAGATAGCACAAAAGTTTATAGAACCAATATTGTAGAGCACAAAATATCCTACAAAAAAGCCCCTAAAGATAATTTTCTATCTCCAGTAGTTTAGCTCTAAGAACGAATCAAATAAATACCTTAAAAACGTTCATCCAAAAACTGGTTGTTTTTTCAATCCGCTGTCAAAACAGCTCTTGAAAATAACAAAGTACCGTAAGGAGCTTTTTTGTAGGAAATTTGATGCTCTACAACATTGGTTCTATGGACTTTTGCTCTATCACTAACCGTTTCGGCGCTATGTGCAGTAGAAGAACAACGATTATTTTCCAGCTCTAATTTAGACTTTTTGACTCGAAATTCCGTCCAAAATTTACGTTTACATTTATGACTATTGGACGTGAAAAACCCTGTACATAAAAATGCTTAATAAGCATTTAATTATTGAATTTCATTCAATCTCTCGTTTTTTATTCAGTGTTCCTGTATACAAAATGCAAAGTTCTCGAAGAAAATTGCAAGAAGTAGGGACAGAATTACAGCAGCTTCACATGCGTTATGGCAGTGACCCAGCACCTGAACCACTTTCAAATTACATGGATGCTCAATATTACGGAGACATAACAATCGGCACTCCTCCACAAAAATTCTCCGTTGTTTTTGACACCGGCTCCTCCAATCTTTGGATACCATCAAAAAAATGCCATTACACTAATGTTGCTTGCCGTAAGTTCTGCAACAACAACAAAAACTTCATTTTCAAAATCATAAGAACATTTCCTATTCACAATTGTTCTTATTTTTTATTCAGTGCTCCACAAGAAATACAACAGCAAAGCATCCAGCTCTTACAAGCCCAATAACACGGAATTCGACATTCGTTATGGATCTGGCAGTCTCTCAGGATTTTTGTCGACCGATGTTGTTACCGTAAGACAATTTTTAGAATTAAAATTCTCTTTTTATCTCCTGTTTCAATCTGTATCAAAATTTTCCAGATTTTTTCATTTTTTGTCACAATTGAAGCTTAATATTTCTCTTGGAAGGTTTTTCGGATTTTTTGGAGAATTTAAAATAATTAAAAAGTTCAATTTTTCAGTTAATTGAGAATGGGAAAGAATAATAAGATTGTTTTATTGATTACAGATTGCAGGTGTCAACATCGTTGATCAAACTTTCGCTGAAGCAATGAGCGAACCCGGTCTTGCTTTTGTTGCAGCTAAATTCGATGGCATCTTGGGAATGGCCTATTCCCGAATTGCTGTGGATGGTGTTACCCCACCATTTTATAATATGGTCAAACAAGGATTAGTCCCTCAGGCGATATTCAGTTTTTATTTGAACAGAGATCCCAAATCTGCGATCGGTGGGGAAATGATTCTCGGAGGTTCCGATCCTGATCACTACAACGGTGAATTAACTTATGTTCCTGTCGATCGTAAAGCTTACTGGCAATTCAAAATGGACAAGTAAGAATTTTTACTTTATTTCGCTTTGTTTTTTTGTCTAGTCAATACGAAAAAACGTATAAATAAATTAATTAATTATTTTCAATATTTTATTTTTTTAACATTTATTTAAATTATTGGAATATTATTTTTTTAATTTTTTTTCGAACAGGATGAAAATTGGTGAAAAAACATTTTGCGAAAACGGATGTGAGGCTATCGCCGACACAGGCACTTCTCTCATCGCTGGACCGGTCAAAGAAATTGAGGAAATAAACAAAGCTATTGGAGCCACTCCGATAGCGGCTGGTGAATCAATGGTACAATAATTTATTCTCTTTTTTTCGAAAATATCGATTCGATTTCATACTTACATTTATTGTTCATCGTAACACTTATTTTTTAGGTCGACTGCGGTTTAATTCCGAAATTGCCAAAAATCGAGTTTGTCTTGGGTGGCGAAACTTTTACTCTTAGCGGTGAAGACTACGTTCTTAAGGTATCGTCAACATTTTTCTTTTTATTTTCTTCTGTGTTCAATTTTTCTCCAGTATTTATGGTATTTTTGGTAAATGAAGAATAACCATTTTGTTCTTTTTTTAACAATGCAGAATACGTGTGTTTTACTGTTTTCCCTGGAAATCTGTCGTTGAGGAAAAAAATTAAAACAGCTTTTTTTCTCGTACATGTGACGACTGTATAAATTTTATTCACTCCTCCAATCAATCAATTTCCTTTCAGGTGACTACATTCGGCAAAACAATTTGCCTTAGCGGTTTCATGGGCATCGATATTCCACCTCCCAACGGACCACTTTGGATCCTGGGAGATGTTTTCATCGGACGTTTCTACACTGAATTCGACATGGAGAAAGATCGCGTTGGTTTTGCAACTGCAAAATAATTCATTTAAAGCTTCTTACGATCGATCGATCAAAATAAATTACACTTTTTACTCAAAAAGAGTCGTCAAAGTTGCTCGTTATTGGGCTCGTAATAGTTTTTTTCCAGGTTCTAAGAAAAAAAACGTATTTTTCGTCATTTTATCGACTCTTCCACGATTTGACCGTATTGTACATTAATGATGTTAATTACTGAGATTATTGCGTTATCTTATCGATGAATTCATTGTGATAAAAATGAAAATACGAAATTTCAAAGGATTTATCGTTTTGCCTTGTTTTTATTTGTTTATCTTTTAATCAATCAAAACCTTTGTCCTCTTGTTCGGCTTTTCCATCCATGGATTTTTTTTTTTTTAGTGAAAAACGTGATTTCAATAATGCTATTAATAAAAATAATAATTATTGAATCATTAAAAATGTTTGTCATTTAGAAATTTATAATAACAAATTGAATGTTATTCATACCGTGAAATATTTTTGAATATAAAATCCCCTAGATCGTTAAATGACAGAAATGAGAAATTTTCGAGTAAATTGGACAATTTCTAACACAATAACAGCTTTATTCTCTTCCTTGGTTTTATTTTATCAAAAAAAAAAATTTTTAAACCACCAATAAGTAAATAAAACAATATAAATTATCGTTGAATATTTGAAAAACCAAAGACTTCGTGATACTTATTGAATCCAAAATTCCCTAGATCATCACATGACCGCATTGAACTTCTAACCTCAAATTACTGTCATGTTTTTGGCAGAAGAATAATCAACAACGTTCGAAAGCAAGAATACTTTAATGGTGCAAATAGAAACGAATTTTTTCTACTAAATTTTTGACAGCATTTTTTATTGAAATATAATAATCTTGAACACGAGTTTATCCAGAACTATATCATGTCGATCGAAACGTCAGAATCTTCGCGAATAAATCTATGATTGAATGTCGGTGTATTTTTCGAATCATAACCTCAAGTTTTGGATTTGATAAGTAATGGCTGGAAATTTTTGGCAAAGCTCGCATCAGTAAGTACGAAATTGACTAATTCATTGGTTCGATTAAATTGTCAATTTTGACGTTTTATTTTTAGTCAACAATGGCTACTGGATAAACAGGATTTGGTGAGAGAAAGACAACACGATCTTTCTATATTGACTGAAGAAGAATATCAGAAATTGTTCATCTTTTTTTCCTACTGTTAGTTCCACTTTTATTCATTCATATTTACAATTTCTTTAATTTTTTTAAACAACAAATTCAATTCATTAAACCTCTTTTCTATGAACGTTTTTTTTTAGTGATACAAGTTTTGGGAGAACAATTGAAGTTAAGACAACAAGTAATCGCCACTGCCACCGTTTATTTTAAGAGATTTTATGCCCGCAACAGTCTCAAATGCATCGATCCGCTATTGCTGGCTCCGACCTCAGTTTTTTTAGCTTCTAAGGTAGAGGAATTTGGCGTGATATCCAACACAAGACTGATTAGCACTTGCCAAACTGTAGGTAAGTTTATCGATCAAGTACTTCATTACTATTTTGTTAATTAATTGAATTATTGTTATTTTTCATCCTTGACAAAATAAAATTAGACTAATCAAGTCAGAGATACAATCTTTTTAAAAACGGCTTGTGTAAATTTGCGCCAGTGTGCGGACGAAGTGTTAAATTGGGAAAAAAAATTCATTGACATCAAATTTACGCAGTATTCTATAAAAAGAAATAATACGATAAAAAAAAAAAACATTCATTAATTTTGCATTTTCTTATATCGACGATAGTTAGTATCGTCTTTTTCTATATTTTCAATAGTTAATATTTTATTTGTAGTCAAAAATTTTTATATAAATTTAAAATTTATTTTACTCGTTTTTCAGTAAAAAACAAATTCAACTACGCTTATTCCCAAGAATTTCCATATCGAACGAACCACATACTCGAGTGTGAATTTTATCTGCTGGAACACTTAGATTGTTGTCTAATAGTCTATCAACCTTACCGTCCTCTTTTGATGCTTATTCAAGACGTTGGTCCGGACGATCAACTTCTTACATTAGCATGGAGGATAATCAACGACAGTCTCAGAACTGACGTTTGTTTACTTTATCCTCCTTACCAAATAGCCATAGGTAATAAAAAATAAATAAACTTTTATTATCGACTTTTAAACATTTCCAAAGATCTTAACCTTAGACCTTTACAATGGGATCGAAAACGACCCCATTTTTTTTGGCAAAAACCTTGTTTTTGGCATTTCTTCGAAACTTTGTTTCGTTTTATAGAGTTTTTATCATCGAATCTTCACCAAATGCGACTTCATCATACACTATTCTCTTCGTTATTAAAAAACCAAGAAAATGTTGTACAATTAAAGCTTATTATCGCATACGAGGAAGATTTTATGTTAAAGAGAAGATTGGGGTCGTTTGCGACCCTGTTGTAGAGCTTACGTTCGAAAAAATAGATTGTACAGGTTCAGAGTTAAAACTAAAGACTTTTAATTGAAACTTCCATGAAAAGTTATCGAATTAATTGCAAAAAAAATGTTAAATCGATTCTCTCTTTTCAGGATGTCTACAAATAGCATGTGTAATATTGCAAAAAGACCTCAAATCGTGGTTCGCCGAGTTAAACGCCGATATGGAAAAAATTCAAGAAATAGCTCGGTACATAATTAATCTTTACGAGTTGTGGAAAACGTACGATGAGAAAAAAGAGATTCAGAGTTTGTTGTCCAAAATGCCGAAACCCAAAGCAGCCCCGCAACGCTGACATGAGGGTGAATATAATTGTCTGTACGAAACAACGGAGAGTTTGTAGTTCGTTTTTATCTTGTACGAGCATAACTCGTGCGGATAACAGAAGAAGAAAAAAAACTGTGGCATTTACCGAGATTACAATTGGAATAAACACTTGGAAGTTGTATTCATTCGATTTAATCGAAATGGCCAGACAAAAATCTCGCTCGAAAGGGAAACAAACGACAAAAAATACGCCGGAATTTCGAGAATTTGAGAAAAGTAGGAAAATTAACGTTTATTTATGTACAATGATTTTCAGACAATTCTCGTTACATCGAACCCTTTGAGTAACGTTTGTAAAACTTTTTCACATCGTCGTGACCCGTTTTCGTTACGACCATCGTTCGTTTTCTGAAAAAACCAAAAAAACATTATTGAATTAACGAAAAAATAGGATTTTAAAGTTTGCAGCATTGGAGTACAAGAAAATTCATTTTTTTATTCGTTCAAATTTATTTGTAGTTGTAGAGCACGAAAAATTACGACTTTTTTATGAGATCCAAGAACTAAATTAGCCAACAAAATTTGAATAGTTTGAAAAAAGAGAATTCAATGAAGAAAAAAAGATTTTTCGTTTCGTTCGAATGATGAAAACTTCAGTGCAATAATTTCGATGTTTTTTATCAATTTTTTACCGATCATTCTGCAAGATCAAAACTCCAGTTGTGAGTGCGTGATTACGCAACACTTCGAAATCCGCCTGGGAATTGAAACCACTGTAGAGAACACCTTCGCTGAAGGTCAAACGATTACGTTCGTTTTCCCACAATTTAATCTGATCGACAATGGTCGGTGGCAAAGTCGGTGGGCCTGCCTCGATCATTTTTCCGTGTGCATGTTGCTTCAAATAACTATTTCACAAAAAAAACATCGGGAAAAGTTAAGCAAACGAATATAAACGAGAATTGTGGAAATTGTATGAAAAAATGAGAAAAATCCTTTTTTCACAAAGTTCAAAAATGTCCCTTGGGAATAAATAACGTTCGACGAAATTCTCAATAAATTGGCAAAAGTTATACGCGAAACAAAATTGTCTACTCTCATTAAAAATGAATTTAATACATTTGTACAGCATTTCGACGATGCAAATTGTGAAATAAAAAAAAAATGTTCCTGAAAATTTGAACTTTGTTTTCTCCTTTTTCATTATTATTTTTCCCACATTTTTATAATCAAAAATGAAATAAAATTCATTGCATGCACTTTTATAAATGTTCAAACTCACCCAATTATTTGTGCCGCCGTAATTCCGCTTCTCAAAGCCTGCCTCACCGAATCTCTCGTCAATATCGAAACGACTAAATTCGGAAATCTGTAAAGCATCTCGCAAAAAAGTCCCAGCAAAGCAACTTGAAGGTTCGAGTTACTGTAAGCGTAAACTCGGTAATTTGTCTCTACGACAATGTAGCCTTCTTTTTCCATGTCCCTTGCCAGAGGTTTGTTTTGTCCAGTCGCGATGTTCAATGCCAAACGCGTTGGGTAAAACCTAAAAAAAAATTTCATTTGTTTTCATTTTACGAAATTCAAAGTTTATATTTTGATATTTTAAACATTTTTTACCTTCCTGCTTTTCTTTTTCGCTGGTAAACTAATCCAAATTCTCGAAGATGTTGCAAAAACGTTAAAAGACCTTCGGACATTCCTTCTGTGCTGTAATCTTTGCCGAGAGTTGAAAAATTCAATTGAAACAAAAAAGTGAGACATTCTACGAGGTCCAAACCTCTTGCTTCTATGGTATCCAAATATTGTAGGATAAAATACCACACTTGGGATGCTGTGTCCAAAAGTAAAAACTGAAATCCAGCCTGAGTTATCACTGGACTGCCGTCTTCCTCGTCACGCTTCATAAGACCCGCGTGTAATAATATTCTCACAGCATCAGCCGAAATTCCTGAAAATTACGATATTATTCATGATTATTAACCCTAGAACCCCACAACCGGGTAATTAGTTATCCCACGAAAATGTTAAATTTCTTTCTTGAATCAATTTTTTTTAACCATTCCTTCTGTTTTATAGTTTTCACCATTAAATATTTACCGAATGCGACTTTATCATACACCATTCTCTTCGTTATCAAAAAACAAAGAGAATGGTATACAATTAAACCTTATTATCGCATACGACGAACATTTTATGCTAATGAGAAGGTTGGGGTGAGATTTACCCCAGTGTGGGCTTTATGTTGAAAAAAATAGATTATGGGGTTCTAGGGTTAATTATGATTATGTAAGAATTGATTCCACGCTGTAAGAATTATGAAGAATGTCAGTTTGACATTTAATAATAATCATTAAAAATGATTATGCAAGATTCAATTAGTTATGTTAATAATTACAAAAATGGTTATTAATTGTAATTACGTCAAAATTCATTATACATTTTGACTGTTCAAAATTATAATGATAAATAACAATTACGAAAGACTGAATTAAACATTTAAACAACTATGAAAATAGTGGTTGAGATTAAACGTCTCTTATGTCCGTTCCTCAACCACAATTGAACAAATCAAATAACGGACTTTTTTATTGTTAATATTTATTAAGAAGGATTAGGATTATGAATTCGAATTATGTCAGATTCAATTAGAAATGTTTATTATTGAAGAGTTAACTCTTCAATAATAAACATTTTTTAAAATTGTAGTAATTAGTCAAATTTAAACAATTAAAAATAAAATAAAAAATCGAGACAATTAAAGAACTCCAAAAAATGTACTAAACGAACCTTCTTGTTGCTGAGAACCAACCATATAATGCAAAACGCATTCCCACCTCTCGATGGCGTAAGAATCCAAAAAAGCGACGTCTCTGGGTTTACTGTCGACTTCCAGTTGATTGGACATGGTCCAAGGTTTGCCGCCACCGAGAAGAACAATTTTGAGATTTTTTTTGAAAGTTGAATTTAATATCCATCCAGGTAAGCCTCCAGGTATGGAGGCTTCTTTCCAAACATTCAATTCATTCAGAGCTTGAACGACGTGTTGATGTTCCTCGGCGTGTAATTTCGAGCACCACGATGCAATTACAGCCTGAGGCACCGGTTGTTCCACGAAAAGCAACCTCATAACGTAATGTCTCGCGATAACCGGTAATTCTCGAAAAACTGCTAAACATATCGGTGGATTATGATAAAGTCGGTTCAACACTTCGGGCGGTCTTGATTTAAGATATTCGTGTAAATCTTTGCACTTTAGTCCCGTCGGTCTCAACAAATTTGCTCCTGTTTGCGAACTTGTCATTATAACTTTATTTTCCACCGAATATTAATGTTAAAGTATTTTTAATGTTTTCCTTTTCATCAACGTATTCACGCATTTATTTTTGACACTTCACTTCGCTCAACTTTCGCGTTATCTTGAAGTATTTAGACTGAAAGATCTTCAATTTTCCATTTGATTGATGTTTATGGAAATATTCGTAAAACGGGGTTATGTGATAATTTTGTATTGATGCGAATATTGCCGCGGTTGCGGCAAAACTAAGTTGTTTCAAGAGGTTAGAAAGCGTGCAAAGTAGCGCGTGAAACCGCGGCCGCGCTGTCTGGCAGGAAAATGATTGAGCGCGAGAAATTCGATCGCGAATTTTCGTAAAACGATGAAAACAGTGCCGCAACCTTTCAATAATAATGAAAAGTGAAAAAAAGCTATATTTCTTTCGAGGAAACATTTAATAGGAAGTTCAACGCCAACTTTATTTTCATCAGCCACTTCGAGTAGTACAATTCGTTTTATACTCTAAAAAGAAACAAAAAGAAACGAAAAAAAAAGAAAAAATAGAGAGCGACAATTGTTCATTTTGGTAATAACGAACAAACTCATTTAATACAGTTTTGAATGTTAATCGGTTTTCATAATGTGGTAATACCGTTTTGATTCATTGTGAGTTTAGTAACGATGTCAGTATCACATTTTTACAAATGTCATTTGTTTTCCTTTGTTCTTTTTTTTTCTCGTTTATCTTTTCGTAATAAAATGTGAAATATTTCAATTATGAGGATATTATTTTTTTCTTTTTGACAACTGACATTCATAAGATCACAAATAAGAGAGCTTTTTTCTTTGTTTATGTTTTTCTTTTTTATAACAAGGATATCGTAATACCTACTTATAATAATCATATGATCCAGGCCACTCAATAAATAATCTTATAAACAGGACATCATTCGGTTGATTCATAACTGCAGCAATAATTCTGTCGTTAATTTTTCATCTTTTTTTTTCTCTTCTTTCCATCTTTTTCTCGTCGTTATTATACATTTTTTTTATTTATCTTCGTCGAACATACAATTTACGTTTCCGTATTAAAAACTTATCTATCGATTAAAAAATTTAAACACACGTAAAGTATTCATATAAAACCTGTTTTTTTAAATACCTGACTAACGATAGATCTTACCAAAGAATAAACGATATTTTTGGTAACTCGATATCATATTTTTTGTTTGTTTCTTGTTGTCGTGTAAAAAAGACGTATAGAACAGTCTTGCTTTTCAATTTCAGGATTAAAAAACGAGTTAAATCGAATTTGTTTGTATCATTAACGGAGCGTTGCACAAAATTGTCAAAATTAGGATTTAAAAAAATTCATTTTGGAAGATTACGCGATACAAAAATTGTTTAAAAATAAAACATGCAAATAATATATGGCTTACACACTGATGTTAATATCAATAGTTGTTATAACACTAGGTGAAATGTACATGAGTATAGAAATCGTTGCGATCTTTTATTTTATTTTCATTTCTTTTTCCTTTTCTCATCTTTTTTCGTTCTCCCTTTCGAATGAAATAAAAATATTGTCACCGTGTTCATCGAGATGCTAATAATTTTCATGTTTTTCAAACCAAAGACGTAGAAATAATAATGAAAAAAAAAATTTTAATTAAAAAAATAAAAAAATAAACAAATGAAGAAAGGAATCGAACAAGAATGCAAAAGAGGATTTGGGCGTAGCAGAGATGAAACCGTTCATTATTCATTTTTTCTAAAAGACTTTTCGTTTCTCGAGCTTATTTTTTCTTGATATTTGTTTGTTTGTTTGCTTTTTTTTCTCAATTTTCGAACAAATCTTAGTATCGAACACTTCATATCCGGTATAAATGGGTATATGGCTGAGGATTTAATGGTTATAGAAACTCGTATTGTCGTTTAATCGACCAACATTATTTTTTTGTTAATAAACTACGAGAATCGATATCGTCGCTATTTCGTTATGTTTCTTATTTTGTTTTTCCTTTTAATATTTTTTGTTTTTCGGAAAAATGGCAAGATTTGGTATTTACGAAGATATGAACGGCTCCTCCAGAGTTTTTTATTTCTTCTCGTTTTTTCAAGTTAATTACAGCTACGTTATCGCTAATAGTATACGTGGAAGCCTTCCAAAACTTGTTTTCTTTCGTTTTACAATTGTGTTTCACTCCTTTTTGTTTCATTTTATTTTTATTTTCTTTTCTTTTCATTTTTTTTTTAATCATTATTCTCTCTTTCATTTCGTCTATTTAAAATCTTTCATTCGTTTAAGATTATTTTTATGGCAAGCGAGGCTGCTCCCGTTTCTCACAATTCCTCTTTGGGATGTGAAAATTTTTATATTCGTTTCAATGTTTTAATCCTATTAACTCCATACTCGCTTATACGCGTGCGTTTTTTTTTTGTTAACAATGATCGTGTTTTTTTTCTGTAGTTTTAATTTTACTTTATCGCTATTTGTAATTTTAAAAAGAAAAGTGAATCTCTTATCACGTCCGAATTTGCGTGTTTTTTTGTTTTTTACCGTGTTTATGTTTCTTTTTGCTTGTGTGGTGAATTGAAAGCTCTGTGGAATTTTTTCGTTCACAAAGTGCCTCGTGAATATTGAGATAACAACGTTTCGGACCCGACGTCATTTTTTCGTTCATCAAAAATCGCCACTTTTTTTTATTCCATTTTTCATACTCATTTTCAAACCAATTTCAGTCGCTCTCGATTTATCAATGGCAGTCTTTATTGGCAACAAAATTGTAATTTCAATAATTTTCAATTATCGATCAACAATTTTTTTTTACAACTTTCACTCAGACTGGACAAAATTTATAATTTTGTTAAACTTCTTTTTTGCTACGTGAATTCATGAGATGAAAAAAGCGAATGGATTCACGAATTTTTCAATTGATGGCAAAAAAATCGTTTTTTTTGTAAAAAAAACCAAAAAAAATAACGGGCCCGAAAAAATAATTTTTCATTCAATCGCATCGATAAAGATTGCACTATTGGAATTATAGTAACAATTTTTTTTGTCATTTTCGCACGCATTTACAACTCGGTTCTAAAGACCAAATAATTATCAAATTTTTCTTTTTGTAAAAATAATTAAAAAAAAATGAATCAATATTCCGTTCAAAAAACTACGCGAAAAATTAATAAAAATGAAGTGCCTTAATTTAAAGAAATTTGTTAATAGAAATTCAATAATAAAATATTCAAAAATGACGAGTGATTTTTAAATATAATTCAACGTTACGATTTCCAAAAAAAAAAAAAAACATTACTATTTAATTATTCAAATAATTCAAAAGCTCAATTGAAAAAGATTTTTCAATGAAGATACAATGTTAAAACATTAAAAAATGGAAAGTATTTTTGTAAATAATTGAATATTATGATTCCTGATTTTTAATTGTCCCCACAAACATACTCAATCTTAATTGTGATAAATGTTCAAATGTCATGGTTTTTTTAGGGCATGTGTGTGTGTGTCTGTGTTTAAACGATATTGATAAAATGTATAATCGAAGGGCTTATTCCAATAGCATGACTAGCGACACGTTCATCCGATGAACCGAATCAATTGCGTAAACTATAACTTTGCCTCTTTTTTCTTTCATTCTCTCTCTCTCTCTCTCTCTCTCTCTCTCTCTCTCTCTCTCTCTCTCTCTCTCTCTCTCTTTCCTTTTCTCTCCGTTTTCTGTCGTCCTTTATATCACAACCCGTTTAATCATTAAAACGTCTCTAATCTTATTTTAAATGCGTGGCTCATCACCTTATTAGAATAAGTCGCCCAATCAAATTGAATAATATTTCTTCGATTCTTCAAATCTTGCTAAATAATTAATTATTACACTAATTTGCAATTGTGCATTATTATTTTTTTACTCCTCCATTTCTTCTCTCTCTCTCCCTCTCTCTCTCTCTCTCTTTCTCAGCTTCGCGATCACCAAATTAATTTTTTAGTTTTTAATTCGATCAAAGGGGCGGGTTCCAAAAAAAAAAACATTCTTAATTACACGTTCATATCAATTACAATGTGTTTGATATGTTTCTTTGAAACTCCTTCGCATTTCTCGTCCGAATCATCCCTACGATTCGTAAAAATTCGTTTTCTTCCTTAAACTCTCAGAATTATGTAACGAAGAAATGTTAAAATGCTAATCCTTAACGAATTTCAGTCTTGATTAAATAAAATAATTGCGATAAATATGGGAGAAAAAAAATAAGATGCGAATGGCGAATTAAAATATCGAGATTCTCATTGATCATGATCGCTCGAAAAATGGCCATTTTTTATGCTTTGTCTTTTTTTAAGACAAAATGCTTTTCAATATACGTATTTCCTATGTAAATAATCTTTATACAACGTGATTTGTGCTTATTAAAAAAAAATATGAACTTCACTTCATAGTTTAGAGTATAAAATGAAATAATAAAAATAATAAAATATTATAAATACGAGTTGAGAATAAATAAAAGAATGACATTCGAGATTCATCGTCGTCGAGCGAGATTTTCGGGATTAACCACCTCCGAGATTCTTTCATGCGAAAACATTTCGTTTTAATGACACATGTGTATATTTTCAGGTCAGAATTGGACGTTTACCAAATATTCGTACGGAAGACAAAAAAAGCGAGAAAGCCTTAATGAAATAAATATTTTTTATCTTTTCTTTCTTTCGGCAAAATCCAATTCTGGGCCCGGTAACTGGCACGATTAAAATTCAGAATGTTCATCCTGTACGTTCTCAAAAATATCGGATTTCAATAAAAAATATTTTTCCAACGATAAAAAAATGGACATATTTCATAAAAAATAAAAATATAAAAATATTCCCACGATTTTGAGTCTTAAAACGAGTTTTTTTCTAGTATCTTTAAAAAAATTTTATTTTTTGTTTTTTGGAATAAAATTTGATTTTGAATAATGTTCGAAAAATATTTATCTTTTCAAATGGAAGCGTTGAATTTTGAGGCGAAAAGATTTTGGTGCCAACACAAAAAATAGCGAAACTTGTTTTATCGAATTGATATTCTCGTAGAGAATCGTACGAGAAAAACATACTTGAAAAATGTGTTTTTTTTTTTTTTTCGGTCGAAAGGAGTTGAACTAAGATATGTATTTTTTTGGAACTTGGCCCTTCGTATTATAAACCTAAGTATCGGAACGCCGACGTGTCGCATCGTCACGTCATCGGCTTTTTTGTCTTAATCCTTGTTTTTTTATAATTCGTCGGTTGTTTCTTATTTTATGATACACTCGAACGTATTTTTTTGTTTTTTTTTTTTCAACGAGTGATGAATTTTGGACTTTCTTAGGTCTGTAAGGTGTTCGTTATTTCTCGATGAATCGTCGCTAAATCCTGTATATAACCGGCTAATCGCGAATTCAATGTTTCCAAATTTTGCTTTTGAACTTTGTTAGCACTTAATGCGAGCTCCAGTTGTTCGTGAAGCACTTGCAATGTTTCACGAAAATCAGCATTTTCTTTTTGAAGAGCCTAAAAATCATAATTCGAAAAACAATTGTTTATTAAACGTTTTATTAATAATTAAATTGATTAATTCCAAAATTTAAGTGTAAATTTGAGAAATGATTTAAAAAAAAAAAATAATTAATAATAATTTGAGAATAATTAAATTGAATCGTTGAAAAATTTAAGTGGAAATATGAGAAATAATTAAAAATAATTCGTAATTAATAATAATTTGAGAATAATTAAAGTGATTAATTGAAAAATTTAGGTGTAAATTTGAGAAAAATAGACTTACAACGAAATCTTTATTTTTTGTAGCCATCGTAAGTGCCTTGACCTCTTCGTTGCGAGTTCGCAACTCATTTTCGAGGGCTTCGATCCGCAATTTTAGCGCTTCACTGTTGCCCTCTGGCATTTTGCCACACTCAAGATCGGCGTACTTGGCCTTTACGCGTAAATTTTCTTCTTTGTACAGCTGCAATTGTCTCTTCCACTCATCGACATTCGCGGTTGATTCTTGCAGAGCGCTTGTCAGTCTTGCATTGTTAGTTTTAAGAGTTGCAAGTTCAACCTAAAAATAGGAGACACAAATATTTGCAATTATGAAAATTGAAACAAAAAAATGTCAAAGAACGAAAACGAAATTTATCGTAATTTTCAGTGGTGTGTCAAAAATTACGTAAAAACAATAAAAAAAATCAACGAAAATCTAATTCCGTGTTTTTTTTTAAATACAATTGACTTTTTCCTCCTTTAAATTTTGGTCTTACTTTTTCCAGTTAAAAATCAACGAAGAATTTTTTTTGTTACTTTAAAAAAAAAATCAAATAATTATTGTATTTTATTAGATTTGTCATACCTCCCATTTTTTCGCATTTGCCGAACTTTGTGCAAGGGCAAATTTCAGTTTATCGTTTTCATATTTGAGTTGCATTTCGGTCGTTTGTCCTCCTTGATTTGAACTCATTTGTGATTTTCCTTGATGCTGCGGACTCTCGGTATTTTGTTGAGCCATTGCCTGCGATCTCGCGTGCACTGCGTTCTTTAGTTCTTCGTCCATTTTGACCTGACATCCGGTCATGCCTGGTAATGGACTACTACTGACCGAGGAAACACTGTTCTGCGCCGATATCATATTTGCATTTGGATTAGGATTATTCGACGCTGATATATTTGAACTTATCATCGATGAATTTGGTGGTTCTATGAGATCCTGCTCGGTCGATGGCATGTAAGAACGCTGCGTTATTGGACTGACATTTGCGCTTGTTGATGGCGTTACGGACGAGCTGTTTGACTGCAATTTTGCTCCTGCTATTTTCGTTGCCTCTTTCACTTCGTTAAACTTGTCTATAAACTGAAATACCAAACAAAATCATCTAAAAATCAATAAAATTACTTTAAAAGTCATTTAAAATGAGGTTTATTGTCAATTTTGTCAAAAAATTCCATTTTAAACATTTCTATAAACTGGAATAACAAAAAACACTTGGAGAAATCAATAAAATAGTGTGAACTTCACTAAAACAAAGTTTATTACCAATTCTATCAACAAATTATTGCTAAAACTTGTCTATCCACTGGAAAAACGAAAATATCATCGAGAAATCAGTAAAATACTATTGACTTTATTGAAACCGAATTTTTTATCACATTTGTCAATAAATTATTTTCAATATTTGTCTATAAACTGGAATAACAAAAAAATCATCGAGAAATCAATGAAATAGTGTTAACTTCATTAAAATAAAGTTCTTTGTCAATATTGTAAAAAATTTTGTGTTTTTGAACTGGTTTATAAACTGGGTTAACAAAAAAATAATCAAGAAATCAATAAAATAGTGTTTACTTCACTAAAGCAAAATTTATTGACAATTGATCAGGGAACAGGAAAAAATTATTTAACAAGGACAAATGAAAACGAAAAAGAGCATTTTTTCTTTGTAGGAAGCAAAAAATCTTCACAATATTTTTTGTTAACCCTAGAACCCCATAGCAGGGTAATTGTTACCCCACGAAGATGTTAAATTTCCTTCCCAAACTGATTTTTTTAAAACTATTCCTGCCGTTTTGTAGAGTTTTCACCATTAAATATTTACCGAATGCTATTTTATCATCCACCATTCTCTTCGTTTTTTGGTAACTTTCTTTTCTTTTTTTTTTGATAATTGATAATTAAACCTTTTATCGCACACGACGAAAATTTTATGCTAAAGAGAATATTGGGGTGATTATTTAGCCCAGTGTTTACATTGGAAAAATGAGATTGTGGGGTTCTAGGGTTAAATTGGTAATAATTGAAATTTCATTTATGAATACGAACCTTGCCTAATTCGGCTTCGGATGAAAATCCTAAGCCATAAACAGTGTTGGCCCTGACGTCGGACCATTGTCCAAACTTTTGTGATGTCTTTGTAAACGTCATATTAGGAGTAATTGTACTATTAATAACGGCCTGAAAATAAGAAAAATATTAAAATCAAGTTCATGAGAAATAAATGATAAAAAATTTACCAAGTTATAAATTCAAATACAAAAATTCATTACTTATTTTTTAAAAACTGTACATAACAAACAAGACAAATGAATGGCATGTAAATAAAACTATAACTTTAAAAATTCACAGAACAATGACAAAAAAACATAAAAGTTAAGTTTGTATCGTTGGCCAATAAAAAGTAATGAGAAAATTGCAAAATAGGAGAACAAATTTTAATTGCAACTAAACAATACAAATGGAATAAAATAATTAATGCAATAAATGCATAATTGAAATAAATATTAATACACAGTCACGAGTAAACGAATAATGACAGATATTTCAATTATTTTTACCTTCGATCCTTCCACGGATATAATTCTATATAAACTCCTTGTAGAGTCGTAAAAAAAGGAGACGGAGACAGCAGCAGTGGATGCGGAGACCCATGACCTTTTGGTCTTTGGGTCGATGTGAAAAACATGCGCTTTGCATGTAAAAATTGGTTGTTCGCTTAAATAAATAAATAATTCATTAGTAAAACAAGATGATTATAAAATAAAAAAAAATCAACGGGGCAGAGCCAAAAGAATGCAAAAAATGAAAGCGAAGGAATGCTCGAGTTCTATTTTTAGAATAGAAGCAATATAGGGGTTGCCGGGACACACTGGACAACAAACGGGCACGAGCGAGTGGAAGAACACCTCTCGTTCATTTTGTTGCTGCTTCTTAATGAGGAAATACTCGATTATTGAAGCGAATATAAATTAATCGCGCTACCTCGCTTATGGCTCGAGTTTCCTTCGATAAAATAAAACAGGAAAAAAATAAAAAATTGTATTCAATGCGTATTGACACGAAAAATTGTATTTCAATTTTTCAGAGTATTAATTCGGCCACATTTTCTTATAGAACACGAAAAAAAAAAACTCTGCAAGATCATCATTGCGTACGTCTATTTTTTTTGAGAAAATTACATTTTTTCGGAGTATTTATTCAGGCATAATTTCCTATGAATCCAGAAAAACAGAGAAAAAACCTGCAACGTAATTATCATAAAACGTGTAAGAATATTTATTATCGGGAATATAGCGTTTCGATTAATTGGAATATTTATTGAGGCATGAATATTCTCGAGTGCACGTGACGCGTTCGTATCGACTAAAAAATGCATTTAAATACCCGAACAAGCGAGTCGTGAAGGCAATTATTTTCTTGTGACTAAAGAAAATGGATTAAAAAGAGATAAAAAAAAAAGAAAGGAGAGTTCGAAATTCGATAATTGATCGGGGATGCGGCAAAGAACGTGTATAACATATTGGTTGACTGGGAAAACGCGTTGCATATACCCTCATTATTTTACAGACACATTATCCCCGATCTATACACGCATACACAAATCTCAATACACCCATAAAAAAAAGAAAGACGTGAAGAAAAAGTGAAGAAAAAAAACGGGGGACGACAGAAATAAAGGGATAAAGATTTATAGGGTGTGCTGCTAGCGAACTTACCCCATCGTCTCCTTTCCGGATGTCATAAAAGCTTAAGTTTTACGCCGACAGATTCATAGATAATATATCACGCACTGTTTAATCGGCACTATCCTCTCGAGAACACACCTCGCGCGCGCAACACACAACCGATCTACTTTTCTCTCTCTCTCTCTCTTTATCCCACCCCGTCAATCACGCACTGTGCCCGTTTAACGAAAAAATAAAAAAACAAACAATTGCAACATGAAAAAATGCTTTCAGGGGACTTTTCTGGAAGGAAGAATGAAAAAAAAGAAAAAAATTTATTTCTTGTGAATTTTTTTTACTATTATTTTTCGAATCGCACGAAAATTTTTTTCAGAGTCAAACAGATGACAGTAGTCGCCATCCGCTGGCCTTGCTTGCTCCTGTAACGATCATTAGACAACGTGAAACTAGACGAGTTTCTCTCCGCACAAACGAACAAGCACCTGCGTTTAATCGATTTTTCCCCCTCCCCTTGAACCCCACCCCCCTCCCCCCTGGACCCGACGCAAGGTACTCTACCCTATACCGTCTCTATGTGTGTTTTTCACTCTCTCTTATTTCCCAGTTGGGATTGTGTGCAATCTCTTCTCTCTCTCTTGCTTCTAAATCCTCACGTACGCGCTTCCACGTAACTCTTCATACTTGTATAGCTTCCTTTCACGTATGCGTGTGTGAGTCATCATACGAATTGCATTGGAAAGAACTTTACCTCGAGTATTACCGTCAATTGACCCAATGGTAATTTAACATTTTTATGTAAAAAAAAAAGTTCTTGCTACTTTTTTTCTCAAATCGCAATCGAAAATGTTCCGTTTTTTAAATTTCCTTCATTCAAATATTAATAGCAGGTTTAGTAACGATTTAGGTGCTAGTAAATTAAAAAATGTAAAAGCATTGTGTTGTGTAATATCGTTGTTTTTAATTTAAACAATCGAAATTTCTTTCTGCGAATGCGAATTCGATGAATTTTTTAAAAAATTTAGACAAATTTGACGAATTTTTGAAATTTCTAATGAAAGAAACGTTAGACGCCATCTATTGGAATATGAAAGAAATTTTTGACGTTCAAACATTCCCTGGCAAAATGACTATCACCAAAAACACCGCATTTCAGCGGATTTCAGGTGAGTCTAGAAATTTCTCTATTTTCTTAGACCTAACCTGACCTCACTTTTGCGTGAGTCAACCTCACGCATCAGTCCTATAGCTGTAACAAGTTTTATCCAGCTGTATCTAATATCTCGTTTTTTTTACTGCCTTTTTCGCTCGTTTCTTTATTTTTGTGCGTCGTAAATTTAGTATTAAATTTACCGATTATTATTTTATTTACGAGAGCACGAGGGTAACGTATTTGATGATTATTTAACTACTGTGCACTTTATATATTCACTCGTCAATAAACCACGTACGAAATGAATGTTTCATCGTTCGTTCGGACGTTTCCAAACGATATACAAAAAACATCTGTTGAATTTCTCTCGTTTACTACCATCGTTCCTTCCACTTTTTTTTCACTTTCCTTCAGGCTTAATCTTACTCCTGTCAATTTAATAATAAACATTACTCACGAGTATTTATTTTGCACTCAGATTTATATTTACATTCGAAATTTTGGTGATACCCCGAAAAAATTATATTTGACATTTCGTGAATTATGTTCTGACAAAAGTATGACGAACGTTGCATCAAATTTTTTTCAATAATTGTCCTTTTTGCTTTCATGAAATTATACTTTTTTCTATGACAAAGTGACATATCAAAAATCTGCCAGTCGCAACAAGCTTATTACTAAATGCTTATTCTCTGCCGGTAGAAATTTATTTGTATAACTATTCAACGAAAATGTAAAATCACAGATAATGAACAGAATATAAATATAAGAAAAATATTTTCTCACAGAATGTTGTACGTTTAGTGTACATTAATAATTAATTAGCATTAGAAATAGCAAACATTATTAAAATAATTATATGAACAAACAACATTATCAAAACATCGTTATGTACATTAATCTTTTTGGCGGCAGGAAAAAGTTTTATAAAACGTCTCCCCAAAACAGCAGAACTGAAATTTTCTCAAAAAATATTAGAAATTTGTTATATAGAAGTTTTCATAGCTCAAATTATGAATTTTGTAACTTTCAAACCAAACCAAATTTGATTTTCGAACAAAGAAATATGCAAAGAAAAACAAACAAAAATATATTTTATAAAAAATAGGAAAATACTCAATAAAGTGTTGAAACATATTCTGCTGCTATCTGTTACACTTTATACTCTGCTAAAAATTATCAAAAACTCATTTCAAAAATGCCTTAGAAGTAAATTTGAATAAACATTTTTTGATTTGCATTGGAAATAAAATAACGATGGCTGACTTTTCTCAAATCATTAAGTCATCAAAACTGTAATCAATAACTTAAAAAAACCATCATTTAGAGACGTTTTTGCATGACTAAAGACATTTTCAAGTTTCTTGCCAAATGACAAGCTTGTTGTCGAAAGGGTTAATTTTTAACTTTCTAAATAATGAAAATCATCACCAAATAATCATTATACTAAGAAAAATGATTGTTATTATTATAAATAATTATTAGTTATTATTATAATAACAATAATTATCAATCTACATAACAAATTTGCTTCTAAAACCGATTATCCCAATCACCCTTATTATTTTCTTACAGTCATGAGAAACACGGAAGAAAATGTTGTCCAAACGCCATCAATTACAGTGGACATGCTGGGAAGTAGTTATGAAGCAATGGAGACGAGCGAGACAGTGCCGAATGTTGAAATAGTAGGAGAAAATTTGCACGAGGAAATTCCGGTTGAAATAAGGGATAATCTGGTAGCTACGAACGGAATGGAGACAGAAAATTATGGGCTGGGAACGGAAGTGGCGTATCCTGAAAACAGGGAAATGAATGATCAGAGTTCGAGTTCGCTGGAAGCAGATCCCCCAATTTCTGAGGATTCTGTAGCTTCGGAGATCCCTTTGAACACGCCGATATGTCTGAACTCTGAGCATGATTCGTCATACGCGAGTGACGCGATTTGCGAGAATCCTGAAATGCCGATGGAGAATATAGACACGGTTGAAAACCTGTGCGAATCGGTGATAGAAAATCAGAGCTGTCCGGAGGAAATGATAAGCAACGAAGTTGTTCCTCAAGTCGCAAGACCCAGCGACTCGATTCAAGTCCAAGAAGTTCCTAACGTGGGATCCGACGGACAAAACGACAGTAGAGAATGGTCTAGAACAGTTGCACCCAAACGCAATGACAATTGGGACTCACTTTTTGCTCGCACGACAGCCTCCAAAGAAGAAAGTAGCTCGACGATTCCAGTTCCAACAACTGGGACCGTCGTATGTCCCAAAACTGTCAAACGCGCCGGGCCTTACATCCTGGGACCGCTCATTGGAACTTCACCCGTTAAAAGCATTGTTCAATGCCTCGCGAGGAAAGCAAACACCGATAAATTCTATACCATTAAAATTCTAACTCTCAAGGACGACAACGAGTACGAGACTCAGGATGATCGACAAGGAAAAATGTTATTACATGCTGAGTACTCGTTGCTAAGTTTGCTACAAAATCAGGATGGTGTCGTGCATCATCACGGATTTTTTAAAGCAAGTTTCATTTCATTATTGCTCCGAATCAATCGCACTTTTACGTTCTACCAAGTTTTTAATAAAACTTGTAAACAAATTTTAGGACTGTGCACTCGAGGAAAAGAGTCTTCCTTCCGGTAGAATTTACACAGGAAAAACTAAGCGTCGCCTATGTTTGGTACTCGATTGTCTCACTTCCCACGATTTTAATCCACGCAACGACGAACTACTGAATCTTCAACATCACGTTATCAGGGAAAAAAAATTGTCGGAAAAAGAGAGTCTTTTAATATTTACCGACACTGTGAGAATCGTTGCTTGTTTGCATAACAGAAACGTCGTCCATAGGGATTTAAAATTAGGGAATTTGGTACTGAATCGGAAAAACAGAAAGGTGAGACTAATCTAATTGGTAAATTCGAAAAAATTTCGTTTAACTCACGATATATTGTATTTAATTTGTTTCGTTTTCTTTTTTTTTTTTTTTTCAGGTGACAATTACGAATTTCTGTTTGGGCAAGCATTTAGCAAGTGAAAATGATCTTTTAAAGGATCAACGTGGTTCGCCTGCGTACATATCGCCAGATGTGCTTTGTGGCAAACCTTATTTAGGAAAACCTTCGGACATGTGGGCCCTGGGCGTTGTATTATTTACGATGTTGTACGGCCAATTTCCATTTTACGACAGTAGTCCGACGCAACTTTTCAACAAAATTAAAGCCGCCAATTATCACATACCGAAGTAATTTTCATTTATTTGTACAGTGGATGATTCACTCTAGAACGTTACATTGGGGTCAAAAGTTAAGCTACAAAAACATTCGTCATTTAATCATTTTTCCATTTTTTCCAAACTTTTTCTTGTTAATTAAGTTTTCATTAATAAATATTTACCAAATAGTCCCAGATGTTCTTTTAAGAATGCCTGTTTGAATTTTTGAAATCGGTTTGTTAGAAAAAAATTCGATTTTTTTAAGTAAAAAAAAACTTTTTTGCATTTTTTTGAAACTTGTTTACATAAATGTTCATCAATAAATCTTCACCAAATGCGACTTTATCATACACTATTCTCTTCGTTATCAAAAAACGAAAAGAACGGTCTATTATTAAACTCCATTATCATTTACGAGGAACATTTTATGCTAAAGAAACGATTTGGGGATTTATTTACTCCAGTGTAGGGTTGGAAGGCAAAAAAATTGATTGCAGGGTTTGAACGTTGATCAATTGAATTAAATAACCGGAGATTTTCATTTTTGTGAAACTTATTCTTTACTTTTTCTTAATTTAAGAAATTGAGCAACTTAAAATTAAAATATAGAGAAAATGAAGAATAGAAAATAATGTTTCTTATGAAATGTTTTTTAGTGATGGCAGAGTAAGCGATGGAACGACGAATCTGATAAGAAATCTTTTAGTCCTGCAACCTAGTCGCCGTTTGACAGCGGTCGAAGTGCTCGATTCGTTATCCTCGATAATCGCAACGTTCAAAGTCCCTACGGTGATTGGCGAGGAGGAGCAAGTAGTTCCTGATATCGGTCTGATCACGGAGGAAAACAGTGAGAAAAAAGTGGAAAATATCGAGACGAATACACGGCCGAAACCTTTGTCTGATTTTTACAAACAAGTCATATTGCAGGTGAGCTTAAAAAACAAACGCAAAAAAAGAAATCATTATACACGATATAATTTCGTGAAAAATGAAGAAAAATTTTGATTTTTTTTAAATTTGTATCGACGAAATTACACCTTGGAACGTTTTTTTTTAACAGGAACAAAGACAACAAATGTTGAACCAGCAGCCAACTCCTTTATTGCCAAGACCAAGACCATACGGTCAAATTCCTGTCCATCGAGTCGATGCAGAGCCGAGAATGCTCACAGCTGCAGAATTGGAGCGTTTTAAGTACATTATACCGCGAGATTCACCGAGGCAACACGTTCAAAATCCTGGGAGACGCGAAAACGTTTCGCTTCGAGTTCGTGGCAGTCCAAGATTTCGAACCACGACGAATAATCAATCGCAACAAACCTCGAGACCGAGTCAAATTGCTCCAGCAATCGCACCGCTCAATCCTCAAAACGCCTCGATTTTTACCTCCGCACAGAACAATAGTTCCGGCAATTCTTCGCAATCGCACAATATTTTTCCTGCCAATTCTTTCGTTAATCGAACCAACCAATCGCCCCCTGACAATCGAGTCGTCGCTGGAATCGTTTCTAACGTTCTTGGCGAATCGAATCCGGCAAATAACTCGAGAATTCGTAACACTGCTTCGACCAGCGGAAATTCTGGCTCGCAAAATGGATCCTCCAATTCTACTATGAGAAATTTCGATGGAGCTTCAGCCCTTGATCGATTGTACAGTCGGTTGGGTCTCGTTAGACCTAATTCTTCTACCACCGGCTCTGCGAATAATGATGCTGGGAGAACGATACAGAGGAATTCGGGTAAATATCGAAAAATCAGGATTAAGTATGAAACGTGCACGATTTTTCATATAAATTTCGAAAACTCATTCTTTATAGTAAAAAAAATTGAATATTGCAGAATAAAAATGTAGCTCTTTCTAAACGTCTGATAAAATATTTCTACTATAAATTTTAAAGGAAAATGGTGAAAAACAATTCGAAAAGTGCACAATCTCCCATTGAAATTTCATAAATTCATTCTTGAAAGTATAAATAATGAAAATTTGCCCAAAAAAGGATTTTTTTCAAATCTTTGTGACAGAACGAGCCCATAAATAATTCAATATTCTAAATGTTTATGCAGCTTTTAAGTGTCAACGTCTCTTGAAAAATTTCTAATATAAGATAAAAAAGAAAATCTTGAAAATAATTTTTCATTCTTTTTTTGACATAAAAAACTATAACCAGCGAAGTTTGCTCAAGAACTTTTTTAAAATTACTTTCTACCAGAACGATCCCTTTAAAAAGATAATTCGACATTTAGAGTTTCATTTGGGCCACTTTTTTCTAAACGTTTTTTTTTGTTTTTTTTTTTATTTCAGCTACTCCGATCGAGTCGTCGCGGCCATTAGAAAATCCTCCAGTCCCGGAGCGTCCATCGCGAAGTGGAACGGTGATAAACCCAGAGACATCGGAACGTCGTGAAATAAGAAATGCTTCGCAGCGTATAAGATTCATTGATCCTTTAGGAAATCATCCACCGACAGATTCTCGGAATCGTAACGATTCCTTGAGAATGTCATTGGCGATACGAGCGTGTTTATTGTCGCGAGCGATAAACAGAAATTCTTCAGAAACGAACAGAAGCACAGGATCATCAACGGAGACGAACAGATCCGTGCCGGATTTGGAATTACAGAGTCAGCAGGATCGTTTCAGAGAAGCGATTCTCAATCGTTTAATTTCTTTTCGAGTGAGAATGCAACAAACGCGAATTGACAATATCGAGCGTGAAATGAACGTTCGAAGCCGTTTATCGCGATTAGGATCGTCCTCAGCCACAAGAAATAACAACAATCGAGAACGTTCCTTTTCTTCGTCAAGAAGACAATCGTCGCTTTCGCAAAATCGTTATTCTCCCTATTTACCAAATCCTCGTTATTTCGGGGCCCATAGATCGACCTCGAGTCTCCTTAATAATGGAACTTCCAGAGATGTAAATAACTCTGCGCTCTCGGAATCCGTCATGAATGTCCCTACCACTCCAACGACCAATAGATCGACGGAAAATATCGTTCAATTATCCTCACGAAGTCGCAGCGAATCCGACCTGCCAAGAAGACTTCCAGAATCGTTGCAAATCGATCCTCGTCTACGATGGACACAAAATATTCCCGACGAACCCGTCTCCGCTCTCGCCAGAGACGCCACCATCAATAATCCCAGAAACGAAGATCGAGAGCAGCAAACTACTTCGCAAAATGATAACTTGAGAAATTCTCCTACAAATTCTCGAAGATAATGTATATTTTCTCACGAACTACGTCGTCGAGATTTTTTCAAGTTTGCATTGTTGGAATGCAAAGAAATTTTGTTTTTTTAATGTGAATCAAAATTTGTTTGTATTTCTTGGTTATTTGGTTGGTTAGAGCTTTTTTTATGGGAACCAAAATATAAATGTGTAAAGAAATTTTGGAAGATTTTGAAAATTGAGAAACTTTCGGATGAAATAATGATCTTTTGAAAAAAAATTGTTTTTTTCAAGTGTGAATTTCTTGATTTTCGGAATCGGACACATTATTTTGCATATTTAGTTTCTAGCTCAGAAATTATGTCTGATTAATTTTAACAGTTCAAAAATGCAATCGAATTCTGGCTTTTATTAAAAAAACGAAAAAAGTTCGTTGCTTTTGAACGATGCAAACTTTGTGATCATTCGCCAGGATTATTTCATGTTATCTCCGTTTTTTTCTTCTTGAGAATAATGATTATTATAGTTATTCGTAGATCGCGTTATCAAACTGGGTTTATTTATGTTCCTATTGTCGGTTGTTGAACTATACATGCATCTAGTATTTGATAAATAAACGAACGTTTCTGCATTGTGAGTATTTTTTATTATTTTTCACAAGTGATTATGACCATTTCGCATGAGAAACGGTCGAAAATCATGTAATATCGTCTCTACGTGATATCTCGTGAATTTTAAGTTATTTATTACAAATTTGATGCCTTAATAATTTGAAAAAATGTAGGCAATTGTCAGACATCAATTTTTTCTTAAATGCAAGTACTACTGCAATCAATAAATTTTTTAAGTTAATTATTTGAGTAAATTTTTCATAATAAACTGGAAAAGATTTCATTTACGTTCTCATTCTTGGATTTCATAAACAAACATTTTTTTCATAACTTCCTTTTTTCGTAAATTATAAAGCGATTCGTTGATAATTAATAACAGCAAATTTTGTATAATAATTTATTATGACCAAAACTTATTAAGGTGATCTATCAGTTGCGTGAGTGCGCTTAAGGAGGTCGTAGCGAAAGGTCGAGTATTAGACAAGATATTAGATTTGAAACATGTTGTCGATTGAACTCACTATTTTCTTCAGAAAAAAATTGGGAACACTATCGATAATTCAAGTGAGAAATTAAATTCCAAAATTTGTAACTTTAACCCGGTATCTTATTATGACGTAACTCTTTGGATTTTATTCCGATCATATATTACATATATTTAATTATTACATAGCCATAAAGTTTTCATTCTCAGTTATAAATCAATCATCAAATATTGATATCGTAACATAAAAAGAACGAGTTACTGAATTAGTTCTTGCAAAATTTTAAGTTAAAGTTGGAAAAACCTGAATAAACTTGATTAGTCGTTCGATCGGTTGGCGCTCAAAAATTCCTAATGAGCTGGCAACCAGGGAGACTAGAGAGAAGGAGTGAACACAGCATAGGCCAATTTGTAGTTCCAGTGTGCCCAAAAAACGTTGATGCTATAGTTTCTGGTTTTGCCACTGCAGCATTCGTGACCGAAAGTACTAATACATATAGTAATAATAATCCTCAGCGACGTGAAACTGACCTTGTACTTTGCAATCGCAGCGCCTCTCATTTTCTACCAATTTTTGGGAACACTTCTTAAGAGGATGGATCAGTCACCTAACCTCACCTCGAATTTTCGAAGTTGAAATTCTTCGATACGGTTTAACCGATTACAAAAAAGCTCTGTCAGCCCACGCAGGATGATGGCAAAAATGGGCTAACAGGGCCTTTTTGAAATCGGTCAAACCGTGTCGAAGAACTTCACTTTCGAAATTTGCAACTATCTCTCTCGCACTCACCGTGGCGAGATACCGACTGACCCATACCCTTAAGTACGGTGTGTTCACTCCTTCTCTCTAGTCTCCTTGGTTCAATACCTCCGTCTGCCGTCGCACCGCGTCTTACCTACTTTTCTTTAAAGATAGTTGCGCCCCTAGCGGCCACTGCAGTAAAAAGTTTTCGTCGTTAAGGGCCGTTTTCTCCGATGCGGTTTAAACTCAGTTGAATTTTTTTGATATAGTTTTGACATAGGATGAACTGAGTTTAAAATCCGATTAACGTTGGAGAAAACGGTCGTAAGTGACCCCTCGGATCCGGGGGAGTTTCCAGACCTGTATGTAAGACCGTGCTCTCGGCTTATAGTCCTTATGTTCAGTGATTTTTGCACGAGTGCACGCGTGTCGCGCGCGTTTCGAAGACTAATAATTATTTTGAATGAACTGTTTGTCAATGTTTATTAACGATGTTGACGACCAAAACATTTTACAGAAAGTCCAAAGGGGGAAATATATTTAAGGTACAATATTAATCATTCAGTTTCGCGTACATAAAGGTTTCGGGTTTTGAGGTTAAACATGTGATTTTGTATTCTGTCACAGGTCGTCAGGGAACATTATCTCAGGGATGATATTTGGTGCGGTTCTGAAGCTTGCCAAAGATGTTCACCGCGACAAAACGATGTTCTTCTGGCAGCAGAAAATCCTGGAGCTACAAGTTCTCTTTTTTCGTTTTCTCACTATTTGCTTCTCGATACGAACGTAGTTTTAGATCAGGCAAGTATTTATTAAATAATCAAACATTAATCAAAAATTGTATAGTTTTTGTTTGATAAAAATAACAAATGGTTGACAATAAGTAGAAGTAAATAAATAACAATTCAATCAAATCAATAATAAATTATTTGAATACATTTTTGCTATTAAGAGTTTCGTCAATGATTAATAAAAAGCCTCTAAAATTCTTTTTGTTACAGATCCACATTCTGGAAGAATACGTCTTAAAAAATATAATAATAACGCAAACCGTATTGGAGGAAGTGCGTCACAGGAGTTCCAATGTTTACAAAAAGTTGAAAGACATTTTAGCCAATCCGAGCAGAAAATTTTACATATTTGTCAACGAGCATCACAAGTAATCAAATATCTTAATGGAAATTTATGCACAAAAATTTCTGAACATTTATTTGTGTCCAAAAGATTTAAAAATAAAGTAATTACTTTAAACATTATGTATTTTTTTAGGGAGACTTACGTCGAACGAGTTTCCGGTGAGACAACGAACGACCGAAACGACAGAGCGATTCGTGTGGCCACCAAATGGTACAACCATCACTTGGCCCTAAGTGACGAACAATCGATAAAAGTGATATTATTAACTGACGATGCAGCCAATAAAGAGAAATGTGCTTCGGATGGAATTTCCACTGCGACTAGTCAGTAAAATATGAAAATATCCCTGAATCGGAGAAAAAGGATGAAAAATTCAGTTTTTTCTTTCTTTTTTATAGTGAAAGAATACATTGAATCCCTGGAGAATTCAGGATTTCTTTTGGACAAATTGTGCAAGCGTAATTATGGCCTGGAAGGTGGTTCCCGAGAACCATTGTTTCCGTGCCATTTGACACCGGTGGAGTTGCACGACGGAATTAAAAATGGAAGATTACTTCAGGGAAGTTTTCTCGCTTCAAGGGAAAATTTTCTCGAAGGTAGCGTCAATGTCGAAGGAATGGAAAAATTCGTAAGTTTTGTCTCTGAAGAATTTGAAAAAATTCCTTTTAGCATTAAAAAAAAAAAACAAGTAAGAAATGATTAAAAATTCTTAAATTCTCGATTTTTTCCAAAACGCATCAATTCAAAATTCCTCATTAAATATTATTATAGGAGCTAAAAGTTTGGCTCAATTTCCTTCTAAATCGTTTTTTAATTTCAATTTTCTTGTGTTTCGTAATAAAATTTTAAATCGGTTTAATAATCTGCACTGTTTTCTTCTAAACCATGTTTTCAGTTTTTATTTAGTTGTTTTTTAATTTTAAATATTCTTAAATATGAAAAAAATTTCAGATACTGCTTCAAGGTCACGTGGGTTTGAATCGAGCAGTTGACGGTGACATTGTCGCAGTTGAATTATTGCCAGAGGACCAGTGGTCGATCCCGAGTGATCTGGTGCTTCAGGACGAGGGCGAGGAAGATCCTGGCGACGTGCTCGACGACGAGAACGAATTGATTGTGCAAAAGCCCGCCAAGAAAATTGACCGTACGCCAACGGGCAAAATAGTTGGCATCATAAGACGAAAATGGCGTCAATATTGTGGCATATTGCAATCGAATCCGGTGAAAGGGGTAAGCTTTAAAAAAAACATTACCAAGGCTTCGCAATCTAAAAAAAAACCAAATTTACGCGTAGAAAGAATAAAAAAAGCAATTTTGACACGCAGTAGCGCGATTACAGTCGCATATGGAGCTGAGCGTTTCGTGTCGCTTGAGAAAAATCGAAATTAACTTTTTTCAGAATGTACGACATTTGTTCGTACCGGCTGAGCGAAAAATACCGAAAATTCGGGTGGAAACGAGACAAGCGGAAACTTTGGTGAGTCAGAGAATAATCGTTGCTATTGATTCTTGGCCTCGCAATTCGCGATATCCACTCGGACATTTCGTACGTGCACTCGGTAAAGTTGGCGATAAAGCCACTGAAAACGAAGTTCTTCTCTTGGAACACGATGTACCACACAGTCGCTTCTCCGATGCTGTTCTCAGCTTTCTTCCTAAACTTCCATGGGTCATTACCGAAACGGTAAGTTTCTGCGGTTATTATTACATTCAAATCGATTTAGTAACCAAATCCTTAAAACTTCATCTTTAAAATCGTTTCCTTCATTTTTCACGATTTGGCTATTTTATTTTCGAGTTTTCGAGTCACCGGATAAGACCTAAACGAGGAAAAAAACGTCTTTTGTTCACTTTTTTTAGTAGAAACCTTTTTTTTGCATATTTTCGAAACTTTATTTCGTTTTATAGAATTTTTATCGTTAAATGTTGACCAAATGCGAGTTTTTCATACACTATTCTCTTCGTTGTTAAGAAATGAAGAAAATATTGTACAATTAAAGCTTATTATCGCATACGAGGAACATTTTATGCTAAAGAGAAGATTGGGGTCGCTCTCGACCCCGTTGTAGAGTTTACCTTCGAAAATATAGTTTGTAGGATTAAATTTGAATTTTATAATTACAATATTCAAAAAATGTAAATTTTACGTTTACTCTAATAAATTTTGTAAATGTGAATAATTGCTGAGATTTTTTTAAAACTGTATTTTTGGGATGCATTGGCAATATTAAATTTTGACTTATAATTTTATTCAAAAATGAAACATACTGATTTTATATGGAGTGCGAAAAATCGTCTCTAACTTGTAGAACAGCTCGCATTTCTTCTTGCAAACTCGCTGCTATTAATTCATCGTTTAAAGTTAAAGGATCGTTATTGAAACGGTGTGAAGGTGAATTTTCGGTTCGATAATTTCCATCGATATTCAGTATAATATTGTTCGAAACGTTGCCGAATGTCAAAGGTGCAGTTTCTAGTAAATCATCCAAGTCCTGAAGGAGACTGTAGTCGCTTCCAAAATCGTCTTCGAATTCTGACCTGCGAGATTTAAAAATTAATTTCACTTTAATTTGATTAATTTGTTAATTTGTTTATTTTGAGTAGAGTTATTTTTGCATCATTTGGAATTTAATCGTATTACCTTCTTCGCCTATGACCTGACAAATTCGGAGCATTGATCCTTGCACCGAAATTTGGCGGAGGTGGTAACGGAGGCGGTAGAGGAATCCTGGATTTTCGTTGATTCGAATTTTCATTCGGTGCGGGACATATTGACAAAAATGGACCCGGAACAATGGATTTTTCTTTATCATTTCTGTCATTTTTTCCATTCAAGGACGAGTACGTTTTCAAATGCCCCAATTTTCTCGTTACCAATGTATCCAAGTTTTCTAATGCGATTTCTTTGCACTTTAACGAGAAAATGAACGCTCATTCATATTCGTATGAAAAACGAAACGATTGTCACAAAATTAGTTTTTTTTTTTTTTTTTTTTGAAAAATCGACAGTTAATACGTGTGAATTGAAAATTAATCAAACTTCGATGTTTCATCGTTTTGATACCTTAATATCGGTCAATAAACTTTTCAAAACTTCTGGTTTGTGAGTCGATTTGACGTTCTCCCATCGTGCAAATAAAGCCTTGTCATAAAGAGCCACGACTTTCTCCATTTCCCGAAATTCTGCAAAAGCAAATATAAACAAAATGATTAAAATTGTTTAAAAAATTGAAATAAAACGGAATTTGTCTCTAAACGTTAGGAAACAATAACCATCGTCTCGAATTTTGTTCAGAGTCTTTTTTATAGCAACTTTTTCTTTCTTCACGTAGTTGTGTTGAGCTTTTTGCTTGTTAATATTCGTTAAAGCTGCATTTATCTCTTTTAACATCGTTTCAAGCTCGAAGACGTCATTGTCAAAACGGTTTTTCAGGATTCTGGAAATAATCAGTGATATTTTCATCGTTACATAATAATTAAAGGATTTAATAGTTTTTTTGGGTAAAAATCGTTTTTTTTGTAAGAAAAAACGTTGTAGGTTGTAATTTTGATCAACAAAACTTACACTGGATACTTGTATTGTAAAAATTTTAAATCTTCGACATTTCGGATGTAATTTATGAATTTTTCAATCTGTTCACAAAGCGCAGGAAGATCGTCCAACGAGACTTTTTGATTTACGATTTCCAGATTCGCGACGTCACAAATTTCTTGACACTCGGAACATTCCGAATTGTTAGATTGATTTTTTTCAGAATTTTCTTCCTGGTTGACACTCGAGCTCTGTAAATTCTTGATTTGTACACAAATATTTTTATTTATTCAACCACCGGATTAATTCATCAGGATTTCGTATATAAAAATCGATAATCACTTGTGAACCACGTTTGGCCATTTTGAATTTGGATATCACGCGATCAATAATGTTTTCACTCCTGCCGAAACTTTTATTCATTACGCGAGAGGTCTACATTAGTCTTGCCAATTTGTTTACGCTTATCCACAAAAAAAATCAGGGTTTTTCATGTAATGAATGTTTGACGAAAATGGTCAACATTTTTTGACGTCTAAACAGCTGATAAACGAGGCGTGAAATGTCCAGAAGAATATTCGTTTTTTACGGTTTAGTTTTTCGTAAACCTACCAAAAATATAAATAAAAAATACAAATATATTTTTCAAAAATCATTTTTCGTAACAATAAATGCGAAATTCTTGAATATAAAAATTTCAAACCATTGTTTATGAAAAAGAAAATTTTTAATTTTGACGTCTTAATCAAAATTATAAATAAAAAACACAAATATGTTTTTCAAAAACCATTTTCTGTTAAAAGAAATTCAAAATTTTTAAATATAAAGTTTCAATCCATTGTTAATGAAAAAAAATGTCAAAATTGTCAAATGTGAAAATTCCGAGTTTTAAGACAGTCATATTTTTCACTTATTTGTTCAAATTTCCATTATTATCTTGTTTTTTACATTTTTATATTGAAATATTTTTGATTTCCTAATATTTTCAACAGGACGTGGCACAACGCGAAGATTTAAGACACTTGGACATTTGCTCGGTGGATCCGCCGGGTTGTACGGACATTGACGACGCGCTGCATTGTCGAAATTTGGAAAATGGAAATTTAGAGGTCGGAGTTCACATCGCAGATGTGTCGCATTTTATAAGGCCTGGTACAGCGATCGATCAAGAGGCTGCATTGAGAGCAACGACGGTTTATCTCGTTGACAAGAGGATTGACATGGTTCCAGGTGAAAAAAAAAAACACTATTTAATGTTTAGCCTTTTGCTGATTGAATAATGGTGAAAAAATCGATTAAAAAAATGACAAAATTGTAATCGATCAATTTTAGAATTGCTGAGTTCAAATCTTTGCTCGCTTCGTGGAAACGAAGAGAGATTCGCGTTCTCCTGCGTTTGGGAAATGGACCACGATGCCAATATTATAACCACGAAATTTTTCAAATCAATAATATGCTCGCGTCGAGCTATGACTTACGAGGAAGCTCAACTTATCATCGACGATAATTTGCAACAGGATTCAATCGCTATGTCCCTTCGAGGACTTAATACTCTCGCTAAAAAATTGAAAAAGAGACGTTTGGAAAATGGGTAAGTTTAGTTCTAAACTTCGTTTTTTCTTATTGACAAAAAAATAAAAATTATTCAATCAATTAGTCACGACATTATACGATTTTTGTTTTGCTTGATTCTAAATGATTTTCCTGTTTAAAAAACTCGTTAATTTTTGTGTAAACCTCACTTTTTGGATTGTATTTTTTTTTTTTTACCTTTCGATCGTTCAATTGTTTTTTTGTTTCAGAGCCCTCGTTCTAGCATCGCCAGAAATCCGATTCCAAGTGGACAGTGAAACTCACGACCCGATTGAGGTCGAGGCGAAAAAAATGCGCGAGACTAATTCGATGGTCGAGGAATTTATGTTGTTGGCAAATATTTCAGTGGCGGAAAAGATCGTTCAAGAATTTCCGGAATGCGCGATGTTGCGAAGGCATCCTGAACCACCGCAGACCAATTTCGATCCTTTGATCAAGGCTGGAAAGCATCAGGTTCGTTTGAACCGTTTTTGTTTCTTTCTCGAATTAAAAATCAATTCTAATTTTTAGTAAATAACTGATTTTCTTTTCCAGGGCTTCGATATAAAAACAAATACTGGAAAAGAACTCGCTCGTTCGTTGGAAGAAGCCCATAAAGATGACAATCCATTTTTCAATACAATGTTGAAAATTTTGGCAACTCGTTGTATGATGCAAGCAGTTTATTTCGTTTCTGGAATGTTACAACATACAGAATTCTTCCACTACGGTTTAGCTTGCCCAATTTATACGCATTTTACTTCGCCAATCCGAAGGTAAATCCTTGACCTGCAAAAATACAACCTTAACTTGTTTTTCACCATTTATTTATTGTTATTTTGGAATCTCTAATTCTAACACGATATTCGTGATAAAAATATATTTTTTAAAAAATATTTAATAACAAGATCAAATTTATTTATGCAAATAATTTCAGTTAGCATTTCACAGAAAAATTAATATTGAGCAATATTTTCTGTTTTTATATTTGAAAAAAAAAGTTAAATTTCATTATTGGATTTGTCAATTTAGCTCCAAATTATAATAACGATCCAATTTCAATATATTTTTCGTCATTTTGAATTAGGAATCGCTTTTTTTTCTTTAAAAATAGCGAAATATATGACAATTTTTCCAAAAGAAATTAAAAAAAGTGATAAATTTCATAAAATTTATGCAAATAAAATGAATGAAATTTAAATGAACAGATACGCCGATATAATCGTCCATCGTTTGCTGGCAGTGTGCATCGGCGCTGATGCAACATATCCTGATTTACTGGACAAGAAAAAGAGTCACGCTCTTTGTCACAATCTGAATTATCGGAATCGTATGGCTCAGTACGCCGCACGTGCTTCAGTCGCGTTGAATACTCACGTACGTTTGTTTCTGGACGTTTCATCGCCTGAAATGACACACAAAGTTATTTTTATCAGTGAACGAAATAATACAAAAGAGCTTTGGAATTATGACACAGATTTATTCGTTATTTTATGTTCATTAATCTGGCGTTGTTTTTTTTTTTTTTTTACAGTTGTTTTTCCGAGAAAAAGTGGAGGACGAATCCGGCTACATTCTTTTCGTTCGCAAGAATGCTCTTCAGATTTTGATACCGAAATACGGTTTGGAGGGAACTATTTATTTAAGCAAAAAGGGCGAAGTTGCTCCAGTTACGTTTACTTACGACGAGGAAGAACAAACCCAAAGTTTCGGTGACGTAGTTTTTCGCTCTTTCGATCCTGTCGTTGTGCAATTGAGCCTCGATCGTTCCAACGTTCAGCACGAAAAACTCGTATTCAAATTGGTCAAGCCTGAGGTAAATTTGGCCTTAATTTTGTTTTAATTTCAACATTTTTTAAATATTTCAAACTTTAATTTAAATTCAAATAAATGAATAATTTCTATTAATTTTTTCACTTACCTCACGAATGCATTCTGCTATTTTGTTTTTTTTTTGCAGATTCCAGGATTTAGTGTTCCGGGTGCAAACGCCGAGGATAAACAAACAATTGTCGAAGTTCCGAAAAGAAAAGTCGACGAAAACGAGGAAGAAACGACAACCGCGACAACTCCTGGCAAAAAGAAAGGAAAAAAGAAGAAAAAGATGCGCTAAATCGAAAAAATTTTTCTTTTCTTTTTTACTGGATGCAATGTTAACATATGTGTGTATATTTTTTGTATCAGTTTCAATTTGGATCGAGTGAAACGTCAGCTTCGCTGATAGAATAAAAATACTTTATTCATTGAGCGTATTTTTTCATGTTCGTAATCAAAACCGTAGAAATCGTCGATTTTCAAAAAAATTCTAGAAACGAGGAGACAATATCCTAAAAAAATTCACGATTGTTAATAAAATATTAACAAATTTATTGCCCAGCATCAAGAAAAATATTTAACTATTTTTAAAAAATTGTTTAAACAATTTGATGATAATTTTTCGGTATTATTATTATTAAAAATAAATATTTGTTCGAAATGTTTCGCGTAATTTTTGGCTGAATAAAAAAAAATCAAGCAATTTTTATAATTACTTTCTACGTCAAAATAAGAGATTTATTAAAAAAATTAAAGTTAACAACTTTTTTAATCATTTAGGTTCCATATTTTTTTTGTAAAATTAGGAACTTTTTCGGTCTCACAATTTGTGATATTAAAAAAAAAAAATAGTGTCGAGTTTTGAAAATTTCGGAATATTCTGTATTAAAAAGTGAATAATTTTGTATCGAGAAAATTGTTGCAATTTCGAAATACGCGATAAAACACCGTACCAATTGAAAGAAGCCATTGAGTTAGGCTCAAACGCGCTCTATCGTCACTAATAAGAACTACAAACCGCGGGTGACTTTTAAAAATCTGATAAGCCCGATATTACTCGCGCGATTACGTTGCGCAGTGAGAGGAAAAACGATGATTGCGCATCGCGGTCGGCGCAACTCCCCATAGAAGCCGGGTTGTTTATCTCTCTTGCACACGCGAGTTTCAAAGGAGGACTTTTGGCTGGAGTGCACGCTCGTACAGTACACTCGGTTCAGTGTGTATTTAGCTCTCCCACGTTAGAGCCGGTGGGTGTATTGGTCTCGCGCAGTCCCGGTCTACACCGTCGTATAGTCCGAACGCAACAGCGTCGGGGTCTTTAGGACTTTTTGAGTTAACTTCGGAAAAATTAATTTTCTCGTTAAACTCTCGAACGTGCGACGTTTTCGTGACCGGATTTTAATCGAGCTCGCATTCTCGTGTGTCATAAAAAAGCGTGTATATTTATAATACAGTGATGAAAAGTGCGTGATTTTTTAAATCGTTTGACTAATCGTTTTATTCCCTTTTTTCGGGGATTTCAGTGCTTTCCATTCTATTCACAAACGAACATATATTTATTTTTTTTAATATATATTATTTATATATAATATTCAAAATGCGCCTTTTCGGATCACTTCGGATTGCCTCGATCATCGCGATTGTCTTTTTGTCACTCGGTAAGTCCATTATTCCCAAATATTTCATTCTTTTAAGAACACCTAAAACCGAATATTGTACTTATTCGATTCAAGCCAGATAAATACCCTCGTGATTATCTTTACTGATAGTTTCATGCTGTCAGGCTTTATATACCTGTTCTTTTTTTGGGAGTTACGTTAATTCGACACTTGTGAATGTGTACTCGTGCGTTTGCATTCCATTTGATTTACCAATCGATCAGCAAACACCTGTTGATATTCGGAGGAAAATAATATTTTGGAATTTTTATTTCGATTCATTAAAAAACTCATCTACGTTATTCAGATCGAAAAATTCATCGGAAATAAATGTTTTTCTTTCTTTGATCATTTCTCTAATGTATTATTGTTCATCTGAATATTTTTTTATCAATACATCGACACAGTCCAGGGAATAAGGTCGAAATATTGTATCATCAAACTCCATAATTTTTTGTTACATTTATAGACGATAATTCGCAATTTCCGGATCGAATTTTCCCATAAAAAATGTTTGTATCTCATTTCAGAGTTGAGAAAATCCAAGTGATCCGTATTATTTACGAATTATAATTGCTCGCTTGTTGCAAGACTTGACCCCCTTTTTGGACTAAAATAACTGAATTTATTGTCCGGTTTTTCTCAAACGCTGGGCAAATTTATGTTCGCGATAAAACGCGATTAAAATATTTGGGTCAATGGACAATTTCTTCGATCTTAAAGAAAATTGGGAGTTCGTGTCGTTGGGAACGAAAATTTATAACCAAATACGAAAAAATAAACAATTATTATTTTTCTTCGTTCAATTTTGTAGAAAAAGGTAATCGATCAAAAAAATCGTAAAAATGAAAATTTGAATAAACGATTTCATCCAAAAGTTCGTGTTCGTTTTTATTCGGTTTCGCAAATTTTCCGTAAAAAATCAACAATGCAAATCCTCAACGACAAGCCTGATTAGTTCCCTTTGTTTTTTTTTTCTTTTCGAGAGGGAAAATTTTCCAATCACACGGTTGATCTGACAAAAGAAAGGCCACGAGATGTAAGGTTGTAAAAAAATGTAGCGAATGTCTGGGGTCTTAGTTCGAGGAATTGAGACACGGTGCTAAGGGAAGAGGATTTTAGAACCCACGCGGAGATCGTTTAGCGATTTCGACCAGTAGCAGCGTGAATGCTTACGAGAAAAACGAGATAAAAAGCGAAAGTAACACGAGGAGAGTGGCGATGGTACACAGAGAGAAAAGGAGAGAATGAGAGCGAGAGAGGAGAGGAAGGGATCGACCAGGTGAAGAGTTCAGGTAGAATTGTCTCTCTCTCTCCCCCCCCCCCCCCTCTCCTCTTTCTCTCATTCTCTGTTCTTTCCTTCTTCCTCTTTCTCTTTTCGGAAGACGAAAACAGGCGCGCAGATGGTAGTTTCAGAATGAACAACTGGACACGATGGTCAGCCACAAAATCCAAGCACATTTCGATGCTTCGCGTTCAACAATATACGTGAAAGTATTATATACCAAAAGTTCCACAGTGGGAGTTCTTTATTTCTATAGATAGTGTGGTTTTTGTCACGGCGACTCGGCCAGTTCCGGCAACGAGCAATTTTACGTCGATCACGCTCGAAAAAGGGCCTGAACCAAAATTTACTTGCAAATGTCAACAGATTTTCGTTAATGATTTGTTGTTTATTCGTTAAATAAATACGTTTAATATTTATTCGAAGGGCTCGAGTTAAAATACCCGCGCCCTTAGTGTATTTCGAGTTTACCCCTCGTCATTAATTAATTGAGTTATAGCGGGCTTGCGTTTCGACAGGAAAAACTTTATAAACGAGAAAGCAACTGTCGACCCGCATGAGAACAAAGGAAACTCCATCTCTTTTTTGTAATTTCCTTGTCGATTTTACGATGAGAACTCTGTTAAAACTTATCGTTTGTTGTACCTGCATTCCTTACCAGCATTATGGAAATTGAAGACTCGAACATGAGGAGAATTAATTGAATGATAAATAAACAATCAATCACGTCGAATTCAATTTCTCGTTTATTCGATAGCGCCGTCAATATTTCACCCGTCAATTGCCTATAAATATATAAATAAAGCCACTTTCAAATACTGCGTTCGTTCCAAAATTCTATAAACAACATAATTAAACGTAATACTCGAAAACACAAAATAATTTTCCTCAAATATGATTATTTCATTACATAATTATAAAACATCAAAAAAAATCGTAAATGAACAAAAATTGACGGAATTTCTCGAAAAAAATGAAAAATTCGAGTTTAGAAATAATTTAAAAAATATTTATATACGAAACACATCGAGAAATTCAATTATAAAAAAAAACAATGAAAAATTCGAGTTTAGAAATAATTTTAAAAATATTTATGTACGAAACACATCGAGGAATTCAATTATAAATAAATAATAATAAATCGATCGTTTTAATCGATTTATTTATTTAATCGATTATATTAAGCCTGTCTAGGGGCTGTAGGGGAAATTTTTTCAGGAATCACGGTCCTCCCACTATAGCGCGCGATCGAATTCTTCACCAACTACTCGCTATAAGCGTGAGACAATTGTTGTGTGTTTAGGCATCCCCAATACAGCGTGCCATCGAATTTTTACCAGGCTACTCGCTGTAAGCCCAAGACAATTGTTATTAGTTTGTGATCATGTGGCCGTACACATTTTTAATCCTAGCTACGCACTACGAGGTCCAATGGACCGACAGCAACACCACATTTTCACCTTTTTTTCACCACACACCTTTTCATAAACGTTATAACTTTTTATCGTTATTAATTATTAATTATTAATCATTAACGTTATAACTTTTTTCATTTTATTATAACTATATTTATTTTTCGCTTTACTGATTGTTTCTCCGGATTGGTCGGATTCTGGCGTTTCGATTTCACTACAATTAAGGATGTATGCCCAAAATATACAATTTAAGTTTGACCTTCAAATTTAAAATATGTTGTAGAGTGAACGATGCTGCGTCGATTAGAAAAAAAATAATTAGACTTCACCGTACAGTTATTACGTAAATTAATTTTTTCAGTCCCATTAAAACGCATGTTAATCGTGGCGGAAGTAGCCTAATTTGAAAGAAAATAAGAAAATAAAGCCCGTGATATATAAGCGTACAGATTAAAAAAAAATATTATTAGAAACTTTATTTTTTTTACTATTTAAAGAAAAAAAAACCCCGACGTCACCGTCGTATTTGTTGAAAAATCTCAAAAAAAAGTAGAGTCGTTTGGGTCATGTGCGAAAACTGCTACTACAGCCACCATGTTAAATGTGCGAAACATGGAAATATGGCAACGTTGCACGCGCGGGTAGTACGAACCGAGTGTACAGTAATAGTGAGAGAAAATAAATACAAGCGTGATCTAATCATGAAATGTCAATGCAAATATATAATGCAAGATAAACATGAGCTATATAAATAAATTAACCAAAATATAATTTTTTTTCGGTGTCGTTCAAACGTCTTCGTTTCTCGACACTCTTCGCAACACTCTCAAGCCACTGTTTTCTTTTTTGTGTGGTAAATTTGCCTTTTTTGTCTCTGAGCACAACACGAGAATTGTCACTCATTTTTCTCACTCACATTATACACGAAAAAAAAGAAATTAAACAATGTATTAGGTTAGGAAACTAACTGTCAAACGACACACTTTCCGATGATGTTGAAGTTTCCATCGTTGGAATACAACGAAATCCCGCCTTTTTATAGAGCGCAAAGTTTATTCGGAGTTCTACGATAATTCGTTAATATTTATTCGAAATTTAAAAACTACATCTGTGAAAAAAAATAGAACCATTTGAAAAATTGTATAAATAATGAATGGAAAAAATATTTTTCGTTGCGTTCCAACGATGCAAACTTCAATATCATACTTTCCGGCACTGTAGCCAAATTTTCTCGATATATAAACGGAATTTTTTGATTGGTTGATAGAACTGACATTAGCTCTAGTAAAAAATAGTCAAATGAAGAACTTATTTTTCTTAAAGTTAATAACTGTAACTTTCATCGGGTTGATTTGTTATGTATAATTAGTATTAATTAATAAAAAACATATTTATGATTGATATCTTATATAATGATCTGTTTGAAAAAACAAATAGATGTACTGCGGATTTGACTGGGCATACATCCTTAAACCTCAATAGACGCATTTGTTATAATGTTATAGAGCAATAAAAGTCATCGGTTCAATAGACCGATAGTGTGTAAGTAAGGTACTAAAAGTTATAGTGTGTAGCTAGGGTTAATAAAAATCATATATATATTTTCGTGTTTTTACATGTAGTAAGTATAGAAATTGTAGTATTCAAATATAATTCCTTTATTATATATCTCGAGTTTTCGAATTTTTGTTTGTTTCAATCTTCAAATACCTCGAAAAATATGTAAAATTGATGAATTAATTGGAAGTATATAAAAATTATAATATAAAAGATTGAGTTTAGAAAAATCAAATTAGAAATTGGTTCGAGGATTATAAGGTATAGTTAACCGCCAATCTCGAAAACGCTCCAGGGTGGGGGAAACTTTCCGCATTGAAAGCAGGGAAGAGGGTTATAGCGGGTAGGCTTATAATGGAATTCGACTGTATTTAGATCCACTAGGATCGTTTGTTCGAATTTTTTAAATTTGAATCAATAAAATTTCTACTTGTTTCAACTATTTAAATCAAATAGATAATGATATTTGGGTCTGTTTATTCGAGTATTCACGTTAAAGCTTCTTCCTCCGGCCACCACGTGGCGCAAAGCATCGAGGCATTTCTTACGTACGAATTGCGCTCTGGATGTGTATAAATTGCGAGAACCAAAGGAGAATTATTATTCTATCTGACTGTATCTAAGAAAAGAAATGTGAATTGTGAATTTTTGTAACTACACAGGGTTGCAGGTAAGCAAGATTTTCGGCGGGACCGTTTTGACGCGTCTGGTTCGGCGCGGCCGTTTCGACGCGGCCGTTTCGACGCGGCCGTTTCGGCGCGGCCGTTTCGGCGCGGCCGTTTCGGCGCGGCCGTTTCGGCGCGGCCGTTTCGGCGCGGCCGTTTCGGCGCGGCCGTTTCGGCGCGGCTGTTTCGGCGCGGCCGTTTCGGCGCGGCCGTTTCGGCGCGGCCGTTTCGGCGCGGCCGTTTCGGCGCGGCCGTTTCGGCGCGGCCGTTTCGGCGCGAGAACGTTTAGGCGCGAGAATGTTTTGACACGAGACGCTTCGACGCGGGAACGATGCGGCGCGTGGACGTTTCGGCACGAGAATGTTTCGGCGCGAGAGCGTTTCGGCGCGAGGACGTTTCGGCGATCCCACAATTCGTCCCACAATTCCACGTACACACACTGGGATTAAACGTTCTCGCGCTGAAACATTCTCGCGTTAAAAGGTCCTCGGGCCAAAACGTCCTTGCGCCGAAACATCCTGGCGCCGAAACATCCTCGTGCCAAAACGGCTCGCGCCAAAACGTTCTCGCGCCGAAACGTCCGCGCGCCAAAACGTTCTCGCGCCAAAATGTTCTCGCGCCGAAACAGCCGCGCCGAATTGGCCGCGCCGAAACGTGACACACCCGGGTTGCAAACCCATGAAAATATTATTAAATAATATCATAATTGAATACGACATAATTAATAATATTAATGCCATTTTTATTTCAATTTCATATTCGTTCAATCTTTAAGATAAAAATATGCCCGATGTTAATACATATATTAAATTTTTCATTAATCAAGAATATAAAAATATTGTGATGAAAAAAAAATAATTTCTTAAAGTTAAACAGACCTCTATTTGGCCGTCTGACAAGAAAAAAAATGTATTTGTTTTAACAAGATCCTAGTTGAATCAACTAGATGTTTTTTTTTGGTGCAGTGGAACATTTTTTTTTTTCAGTTTTTGAACGACACTGTAGACTCAAAAATATTCGAATAGTATAATCGAAAGTCTTTTACCGGGTCAACTGAGGAGACGAAAGATAAATCGTATATTTGCAGTGTTGAGACGAAGAAACTTTATCGTCGACTTTTCAAATAAATACATGAAAGTATATACGGGAGTTTATTAATCGTTCGTGGCAACGACTTGGTGGTGTAAAATTAGCACACGGCTAATTGTTCATTAAAAACTCGGGTGTCGTAATCGACACAGCCTCACGAATATATTTGTGTATGAATAAACAGAGATAAAGAGAGTGAGAGAGAAAGATGAAAATAAGTTTTTTTTTTTTTTTTTTTTTATTTATTTTTCTTCTCGTAGTAAAGTACGAGATACGAGAATATGCGGAAAGAGAAATATAACGGTACACACGCGCATCTTACAATCGTGAATCTCGTTATAAAATAGAACGTTTGTAAGTTTCGAAACGGACGATAAATACCAAATGTTTTTCTTTTCTTTTTCTTTTTTTTTCTCCCGTTTTTTTTTTTCTTATTCCCACGCGAAGCCTTTGACTTCTGTGTCTCTTCGTGGATTTCTGATAAGTATCCGTTACGAAATGAATATTGGATTATGCAACTAGATATTATTCCGTGCGCTACACGCTACGTGTTCTTCCGACTGTAATAACCTTTTTTTTTATCCGATTCGTAAATACAAGCAAGACTCTCGGCTATTATTACTTCTCAATCATCCTGACAGGATCTCTCGGCAGTTTTATTTCATTATTTCCCTTTTTCTTCTTTGCTTTTCTCTCTTACTGCAAACCTTCATTCGATATCGATTATTTACGAATTAATTGCAATATTTATCGCAGCTTTGAGCTCCGAAAATTGGTTAAATCATTTATCCGAGCCAAAAACAAAATCTGTGAAAAAATCATCAATTCGATACCGTAAATTTACGTTGAATTTATTATTTTTTTAAATATTATTTTCTGTTACAAAAAACAACAATAAAAATTAAATCACAAGAATTGTAACCTTTCAAAAATGAACAGTTTTTTTTTTGAGGTAAAAAGATTTACTTTCTATTTGATTGATTAGGGTTGGAAAGGAAATTCGTGATCGTTCTAATAACGACCATTCGAGATAGAAATACCCATACATTTTGAACTCTTCGGCATATGAGAGAGAGAGAAAAAAAAATGAATGGGAGGCCCCCAAAATTCTTTTGATGTTGAACCGTCCCGAGAGAGAAAGAACGCTCAACGAGTTCAGTCGTCGAGGCGTTATATTTTGGATAGTTGATAGGACGAATGCGTTTATTCCGAGAGCTCGCGCAACAACGAGAACATCGAACGAGGGAAAGAGAAAGAGAGAAAGAGGAAAGAAAGAAAGAAAGAAAAAGAGAGAGAGAGAGAGAGAGAGAGAAACGGGACCACGCGGACCGTCCGAATTTGTATTCAGGCCAGCTGAAACATCGTGACTCGTAATTCGCGGTTTTACCATCACCGATAACGAAATCCGAGAAGCCTCTGAGATCATGAAGAACAATGAGTCATCCCCCGAAACTATTTCGTCATCGATCAACTTTCCTTTAACCTCGAACAATTGTTTATTAAAAATGGAAAAAAAGACTTCGAAAAAATGATCGAAAAGAGCCTCAATAATTCTTTAAACAAAAAAAATAGTAAATGCAAAAAAGTAACACTAGACTTTGGACATAATTATGCAGCAATTCCAAAAATAAACATTTCACTATTTACATACTTTTTTGAGAACTAAAATAAACGTCAGATCGAAGCTCGTATCGATAAATATAACAAAATTCCTTTTTTCATATGAACCCAAAATGTTTTGATATTTGAAAGAATTACGAATAATAATAAATTCAGTGCATCTCAACGATACCGTTACGATATTTATTGTGTCTCAAGAATTTTCGTCCAATAAAAAAATATAATAATAAAGAAGTAATAAAGGTATTTGTTAATAATTATCACAGTAATGTAAATTGATCCAATTAATGACGTTTATGAGTTTTCACGGTTGAATATAACTCGAGAGAAAAGTTGTGAGACTTTTATGAGTTCACACTTGAAAATTTATATGTGAATTATCAAAGGGTTATATAAATATAGGAATAGATGTGTATACATTTATTTACATATGTGTGTAACCCTCAGGACATTAAAGTCGTTCGATAGTGCGTTTCTTGTGTGCTGAGAGAGAGAGAGAGAGAGAGAGAGAGAGAGAGAGAGAGAGAGAGAGAGAGAGAGAGGGACCGTATGTTGGAATTTAAAGAGTACCTAAAAATTCCAAAAGGCTCACATAATCGTAGTCGTGGCGTTGGTCTGGTAACCAGAAAACGTGCCTCAAGCACCGTACAGCAAAGCTCGGGGAGTTTTTTTTTCTTTTTCTTACTCCAGACCATCGAAACGCGTTCTCTCGTTGAGTAAAAAAAATCTACCCTGGAAATGCGATGTGACCGCGGAGGCGGCACGAAAAAAAAATAAAAATAATAATAATAAAATAAAAGAAAACAAAAAAACCACGATTCGAGGTCGCAGGCAGATGGTGGACAAGTGACGTCACTGGCAGCAGCTTAACCGTCCAATAATTTTGCTATGATGGGGAGAACTAGCTCTAGATTCATTCACCAGAACGCGAAGGGGGTTGTTAGTATAAAGAATTTCGATCTGTCGAATTGATCGCTCGAGCCAAACGATAACTACTCTAAATTTCGAGTTATTAATTGGACGAAATTTTATCGTTGCTTTTCTGGCCAGTTTCGTATCGGTTTTTTTTTTATTTTATTTTTTTATACGAAATTTAATTCAATTTGTTTTGCTAATATAATTTTTGCTGTTTTTTAATACAGTGCGTTTTGTTTTTTTTTTTTTTTTTGACTCTTTCGATATTTTGTAATCGATATATTTATAGTGATGTATTAAAAATGTATCAATCAAAAAATTGGGCTCGAAAAACAATTTGATCCAGACTGAATTTGTGGGCAACCAAGAATAAACGTTTCGTAATTCGCCAGAGGCTACATTAGTGGAGCTTAAATTTGGCACACGTTTTCAAACGAGTTTTGTATCTTGTGAAAAATTTTCATCAAAATTAATTTTAGCAAGCAACAAAACTTTATGGCAAAAGACTGCAGTGTAGAAAAAAAAAAACTTTTCGTAATTCTCATGTCGATAGTTTTGAGTTGGAAAAACCTTCCTTTTTTGCGCATGACTAGTAGAGCAAACGTTTACAAAGTAAAAAAAAAAAATAAAAAAACATATTTTTTAAATAAATTGTCGAGGAAATACAGCCGATCACGTACGCCGGAGAAGTGAGTGAGGCTTGAATAAAACCATTTTATTTCCCTACAACACAGCGAAATGGCTCCCACTAATTAATTAATATTTCATCGACGAATCAACCTAGAAAAAAAATATTCAACAACTTTTCTCTTCCAAATTTAATTAATATTGATTTAATTTAAATTAAATTAATATTTCATCAAAATAACGAATCAAGATAGAAAAAAAAAATGTCCAACAATTTTTCTCTGTAGCATTTAATCTCTTGTTTAACGTTAAATTTTGATGAGCCATTTTCGGGACACCCGATAAATATGATCGTTAGGATCACCGTGAAAAAATTGGGTATGCTGTCACTAAAATAATGGGAGCACTGAAATCACTTTCAATTTATTTTCGAACCGGCATATGTCCAACCTGGCTAGGTCCGTAACAGCCCGCGAGTTTTATGTACAGCGGAAGATCTCGTCTCTCTTTCTCTTTCTCTCGGGTTCGATGATGTCACAAATGGGAAACATTCGGTACATAGAAACCATGATGTACAAGTATATACCGGTGAAGGAACCACGTGGGCTTGCAGGATATTAATGAGCGAACGAGAGAAAGAAAGAGAGAGAGAGAGAGAGAGAGAGAGAGAGAGAGAGAGAGAGAGAGAGAGAGAATAGAGTGATAGACAGAGGGGAAAAAATGATGTCATTCATTATATCCACGATTTTCAAGACAAGGACAACTTCATTTCACAAATATATTATCACGAGTACAAATTCAAGAAATTTTCCATATACTTCGTGTGAAAATACAGAAAAACGTTATTCGCAATCGCGAAACTCGTAAAAACTTATTTCCATATGTTTATTATTGTACTCGAGGATCTAAGAAACGTGACACAATTACAACCAGAAGAAGTTTTGTAAAAACTCGAAATTGCGAGTCACTTATTATTATTATTATTATTATTATTATTATTATTATTATTATTATTATTATTATTGCTATAGCTATTACTATTACTATTACTATTGTTGTTGTTGTTGTTGTTGTTGTTGTTGTTGTTGTTGTTGTTGTTGTTGTTATTATTATTGTGATTACTTAAAAGTAAAAACATGTAAAATTCACATAAATTTATGAGTCATACGAATAATTTTTCGTTATTCAAATACACGGTGAAGTTTGACAGAAAAATTCATATTTTCACGACCGTTCAAAAAGTCGTAAATATGAGACTGATTTTGAAATTTTTCGAATCTTCGGGAAATGTTAATGGCTCTTGAATATTTGAATATTAAATAAACAACAGGTCTTTTTATTACATTTCGAGATGCGACAAATTTTGTCGAGAAATGTCAATGTCAAATAAAAATAACTACGTTATGCATATTCGAGGTCTCATGATTTTTCTACTTAAATTTTAATTCGAATCGAACAAAATTTCTCTTCTAAAAAATTTTCATATAATTTCACTAAAAAAAATAAATGTTTAATAAAATTATCGAATAAAAATAATCACAAAAAATGTTTATTATCGATATAAATAGGCGGATTAGTACGACAACTAATTGACAGTTATTCATTCTTGTACATTGTCAACGTAGAAAAAAATAAATCGATTTCTAAGTGTTATTTTTTTCGATGTCATCTGCATTAAGTGACTAACTTATCGAAGACGACGAGATTCGTATGAAAAAAAAGTTCTTGTGATCATTGAATGAACACGCGTGCCGATGACATAAATGCCTATAGACCACTCTCGACGTTTCAATGAATGAAAATCATCACAATTACTACCAGACACGTTTATTTATATGTTCGTGTGTGTTAGGAATATTTATATATATATATATATATATATATATATATATGGATAAATCTAAACTCGATGAAGCGTCAAGCTAACATCTTTTTAACTAGAGAATAAAAAAAAACCTTTTTTTCAACGTGCACGCATTTGTACCGAATCAATTAAGAGGCTTGTTACATCAAGATATTATCGCGTCTCGTAAGACACACGTGAAAAACAGTCAACGGAACTCTCACTTTCAAGAACCGCATGGGAGTTTAAAGTACAAACGCTGAGAGTTTTACACACCTTTCGTGCCATTTACTTCGTTTCCAACGTTGCGTCATTTCGTTTTCTTCATTCTTAACGACATTTTAATCCCCCAGCTATTTTTCATTAACTTTTTCAATTAAAAATACGAGATTCGAACGTTTGAAACATATTTATTTGGATCCTCTCGTAAAAGCAGGTGTATTTTTTTCTTTGTTTTACGAAATTTCCGGTTTTTATAGCTGTCGTCTTATAATAAGTTTATTTTGATATTTAAAAAGGTGAATATGACGAATGAAATTTGGAATTTTTTTCGTTGATGTTTTAATAATGTTTAATTTTTTGCTCGTTTCCTCATTATTTAAAATATCGTAATCCGCATCTGATTTTTGAAAGGAACGACGTTTATTAAAATTCGTCCATCGGTCGAGCTCGAGATTTGAAAAAAATATTTTTGAGTCCTTCAAAAGGCCGGGAATATTTTTTTTATTTTTTTTTTTTAGAAATTCAATCATAAATAAAAATTCTATATTTTTATATTTTTATTGAAGCTTAATTTTTAAAGTCACTTTTCCATGCAGTTTTTTTTATCGTTCCTCTGGATCTTAATTTTTTGTTTTCAATGAAAATATCGTAGATCACTTTCGCGGGTAAATATCGGTCTGGAAAGGGCAAAAATATTTGTTAAAATTCATCTGTTGCTTTCGTTGATCCACTCGCGACGGGGATTCACTGTAGTCTTCGGAGAAACTCACGTCTATAAATACGTTACGTTTCTCCGGAGCCCAATGTTTCCTATATACGCGACTATATCGTTTCAATCCCGCACGACCGAGCAAAAAGCAACCAGCATATTCGATATATAGTTCGCAGACACGCCGCGCTGGACCGCGGTCATTTCGTAAATATAGCTCCCGAAATTACCGTAATAATCCCCAATAGCTCCAATTCCGAACTTAATGGATCGGTTAAATCCTGAAGAAAACTCTCTTGTCCAGACGCGACCCCGAGTTACGTCATCAGCCAAACGTTATTATTTCTTTTAATCGGCCCATCCCAAACGATCGATTTTTGACCTCAATATTTCATCAATATTTATCGATCACATTTTTTCATATAAAAAAGTCATCGAAACTTTTGAAAAACCTAATAAAATTTGAGGTTTTTTTAAAAAATACTTAGAGAGATTTTTTTGTTGTTTAAATCATTTTTTAATGTAAATTCGAGTGGTTTGTAAATAATTTTGGAAATTATGTAACATTCATGTTCGTCTTTTTCTTATAATCAAATGAAAAGTTTGATGAATTTTGAAAAAAAGCTTTCGTACGTGTTTATAGTTCCATTAATGGCTGAAAAAAAAACTCAATGAAATTGGCCAATTGCCATTGAGCGATGAAAAGCAAACATTTCTTCCTACGAAAAATTATTCTCTGTTTCTTTTTTTCTAGTAGAAAATTAGAGTTCGACACTTATAAAAATAAATGTCCGATTTTATAAATAGCCACTGTGCCACTGACAAACGTCAATGGAGTGTGTTTGACGTTTGTCAATAAACAGTACGAAAAAAAAAAAAAAAAAAAACATTTTGAAAACTGCAACTTTCGGACCGGACTCAATTTCTTTAATGGACTTCGTTTCCGGCCATCAACATTTTTTAAACAAACCAAAAATAAAACAGTTATTAATTAAAAAAAAATAAAAAAACATGACAATATATTTAGAATATTTTTTAACGTTACGCAAAAAATTAACCTTGCCTGATCTTGAAAAAAAACTGTACTAAACCATTGTTTACTTTCTAATTTATTAACGATCTATAAAAATAAAAAATCTTACGTCAGAATTGTCTCGACGAAAGTGAATCCCTCGAGTGAATCGTTGACGAGCTTATGAAATCCAATCCCGTTCAAGTTGGCGCTTGGTCGTGTCTCGTCGAGCTTCAATAGCATCATCATTTATATTTGTATGCGCGAATGCAATTTAATTTCTTCGGAAAATAGATCATGTTCGAATTCATAGCAGAGTTCGATATCGATAATTTTCTAAATAAACATCACACTTTATTGCTGAATTCGATATATTCGATTAAATTAATTGCATTCTTGATTATTCATAATTAATGCTGTCGAAAATGACATCGTTTTTATTAATTTTTCAAACTGAATATTTCATTTTTAGATTTATAGAATTTTCAATGACGAAAATAATTCAAATTTACATCGTTGAAATGCAACAAAATCTTTTTTTTAATATTTATTTTTTGCAATTATTGTTAATAAATACTACCGGAGATTACATAGTTTTTATTAATTTTCCAAACTGAATATTTCATTTTTAGATTTATAGAATTTTCGAATACGAAAATAATTCAAATTTACATCGTTGAAATGCAACAAAACCTTTTCTTTTATATATATTTCTATTTGCAAGATGCGAATTTTTTCTCCTTAAAAAAAGGGACTTGAAAGGATTGAATTATTTGAAAGAAATTGGTGAGTTCAAAAATGGAAAAAAAAGAAGATTTTTAGTTATCGAAATAGTTTCGATAGCATAAAATCGTTTTATCCTATCGAAAATTACATCGTTTTTATTTAAGGTGTTACTGGATGGATATTAAAAGATGGCCAAAAATCTTGAAAATTTAAGGGATGATAGTTCTTGATAGAATAATAATACATGAATTATTTCACAATTTTTCACTAAATAATTTAGTAGTTATAAACATATAAATTTAACACGGTCGCTTATGGGAAAACAGTTTTTGCAGACGTTAAGGATGTATGCCGAAAATATACAATTTAAGTTTGACCTTCAAATTTAAAATGTGTTGTAGAGTGAACGATGCTGCGTCGATTAGAAAAAAAATAATTAGACTTCACCGTATAGTTATTACGTGAATTAATTTTTTCAGTCCCATTAAAACGCATGTTAATCGTAGCGGAAGTAGCCTAATTTGAAAGAAAATAAGAAAATAAAGCCCGTGATATATAAGCGTACAGATTAAAAAAAATATTATTAGAAACTTTATTTTTTTTTACTATTTAAAGAAAAAAAACCCCCCGATGTCACCGTCGTATTTGTTGAAAAATCTCAAAAAAAAGTAGAGTCGTTTGGATCATGTGCGAAAACTTCTACTACAGCCGCCATGTTAAATGTGCGAAACATGGAAATATGGCAACGTTGCACGCGCGGGCAGTACGAACCGAGTGTACAGTAGTAGTGAGAGAAAATAAATACAAGCGTGATCTAATCATGAAATGTCAATGCAAATATATAATGCAAGATAAAAATGAGCTATATAAATAAATTAACCAAAATATTTTCTTTATGAATTTAGATCAATCAATACCAGGAAGGGAAAAGAAAGTATAAAAAAATGCATGATTCTGGAAACGAAACATATTTATTTATAAAAAATAAAAATTAATTAGTGCATATCAATAATGTTTGAATATTGAAATTAAATATCATAATTTGTATATTCGTAAACGTCGAAATCATCGGAATCACGTTCCTCGACTTCTTCACAGTTATTTTCATTTTTTTCAGTGTCGCTGTCTAATTCGCAAAAAGTTTTCTCGTTGTTGTTCAAATCTTTATTTTTCGTGAAACGTTTGAGCTCTTGAATAATTTGTTCAATTACTCTACTATTTTTTGTGATTCTCGGCCTTCCATCTATTACGCTCTCGCAATTAAACAATGTACACAGGTTAGGAAACTAGCTGTCAAACGACACACTTTCCGCCACTGTTGCCAAATTTTCTCGATATATAAACGGAATTTTTTGATTGGTTTATAGAACGGACATTGGCTCCAGTAAAAAATAGTCAAATGAAGAATTAATTTTTCTTAAAGTTAATAACTGTAACTTTCATTGGGTTGATTTGTTATGTATAATTAGTATTAATTAATAAAAAAAACATATTTATGATTGATATCTTATATAATGATCTGTTTGAAAAAACAAATAGATGTACTGCGGATTTGACTGGGCATACATCCTTAATGGTTGCTAAACGAATGGAACTAAATCGTCGTAAATTCTAAAAATATTATATCACCAAAATTTAGAATCAAGCAATTGATTATGTCAAGATTCGAACGAATCGACTGAGTAATTGTCGAGAAATTTATTAACGTAATGAGAAGATCGCCTTTTTATGAATCGCGTTGTTTAAACGTGGCAACGTTGTAGAGTAATATGATGATTATTCTGTCGGTATAGTAGACATTTTTTCTCGAATCAGTAGCATCAGTAGACACGCACTAAAGCCACGCTTGCTCACGCTATTTTGAGGTTAGACTGACTCACTGCTACTTATTATTAAAGCAGCGTCAACGCGGAGAGCACAACGCATGCGTAAACAGGTCAAGCAGTGCTACCTTCGATGAAAAAAAAAAAAAAAATTCAGACTGCTGCGTTATCGCGTTTAGCAGTCAATTTATAAAATAATAAAAAAATTATTTTAACGATGAATTAATTAGCAATCGTTGGGAAACTCAATATATATTGAGTTTTTGGATAGTTATTGATAATAATAAGATGATCTGAACGTATTAATTAAATTTACAAATTGAGAAATTTTTTTGTTGGACAGTTGGAACAGATGTACAGTCACTGACAGAACCTCAGTCAAGCCCACGTCAATATCGTCGAATTTCACTTCAATTATTATTAAAAATGGAAAATTAATATTTCTAAGTATTAATTTATCATTAAATTAGCGATTTGTAAGGCTAAACATGTACGACATGATCTAAACTTGTAAATCCACGATTCGCTCATTTTGGACTAACTTTTTGCCCGACGGTCCATCCAGTATTACCTTAAAAAGCTGAAATGGCCGTTTGTATTTAGCGTATAAGAAGGGAAATGTAAAAAGAGGGGAGAAACGTGTGGAAACCCGCAAGGGTATACCTGGGAATAAACAATACATCGTTTTTATTAATTTTTCGAAATGAAAATTTTGTTTTTAGATTTATAGAATTTTCGATTACGAAAATAATTCAAATTTACATCGTTGAATCGCAACAAAACCTTTTTGTTGATATTTATTTTTATCAATTATTTATTATTAATAAATTCTATTGAAGATTACATCGTTTTTATTAACGTTTCAATCTGAAAATTTGATTTTTAGATTAATAGAATTTTCGAAAACGAAAATAATTGAAATTTACATCGTTAAAATGCTACAATGCGAATTTTTTCTCCCAAACGAAAGGGACTTGAAGAATATAATTATTTGAAAGTAATTGGTGAATTTAAAAATGAAAAAAAAGTACATTTTTAGTTATATTTTTACGTTTTAAGAGTAAAAGTGCAAATTGTTCGTACTTCCGGCGACTGCAGATTCGATTACAACGCCCTTCAACGACGAAACTCATCATTTCGCTTGGCGATTTCAGTCTTATCTCTCCACATCACCAGCCACCAGATGCTTTTCCCTTACAGACGATCACTGTTTACTTCTCATCTTTTTTTTTCTTTCACTCTCACTAATTACGTATAAATTGCTCCTTGTATTTCGCGTATATACATATACGTTTGTGTATAAAATCTGCGAAGGTTACTTTACATCTCATACTTTCAGTAAGATCGGTGCATCAACCCAAGCCTTGGGATTTGTCGATTTAAACCGGGTCAGAGAAATAAAGAGTGAATTAAAACGCACTTTCGGTTCTTTTTCTCGCCATTTAATTTAAAGAAACGTCCACAAATTAAGTTGTTTATTGTCGAGTACTAAAATTATCACCCCTTTTCAACGTTTTCGGACAATTTATCGTCGACACTAAAAATTGTTGAAAAGATATCGATTTTTTTGTAAGAAAGTTTATTTACTTCTTTGGCGAATTTATTTTTTGATCAAATTTTCTTCAATTCCCATTTTTTTTTAAATAAATACGAATTAAAATTAAATTTCATTGAAAATCTAGTAAAAATCAAATTCTTAATTAAGATCGCAATTAAATATGAGAATTTTGAAAAAAAATTATCATAATGATTGAAAACGATGTTTTTAGAATTTTTTAAATATACAATTTTTATTTAATTAATAAAACGTTATGATTCGAGTGAACGAAGGTTTTAGTTTCGAAATGTGAGATGTGCCAAAATTCGTGACTTTCGCTCCTAATTTTCCATGTCGTTGATGTTGTTTCTTGGTCGTCGACTTTGAATCCAGACAACTATCAACTTTCTGAGATCAGAGACGTCGCGACATTATCTTAAAGCTGCGTGAAGAAGGACACGCGAGAGAAAGAGAGAGAGAGAGAGAGAGCAAGAGAGAGAGAGAGAGAGAGAGAAAAAGTACTTTTGTCGTGTATATTATTTACACAATGGCCGAGTGTAAAGAGATAACCCTAAAGTCGTGGCAGTTTACAATGATTTATATATCCAATGAACCGTCTCGTTTCACACGCTCTTTTTGCCCCTTAAATAAAGGAAAAATATTTTTTTAACCGAATTTTAATGGTCTCACCGGTGTATAAAACAATTATCACTGTTTCTCATAAAAATATAGATAAGACGACGATAAATTGAGAAGAATTTTTTCTACGAAGTGTCTAATTAATTAATTACTTAATTATCAGCCAATTAATTCATAATTTGACGTCATAAATCTTCATTCCGAAAACCTGATGATTGATTCTGCTTTTAAAGACTTTTGGCCTTATAATAGAGACAAAAATTGGAATTATTCATAAATAAAAGAACACAAGTTCGATTGAAATAATGAATTTGGTTGATAATTAATATAATTATCAAGTTACCCAACAAATTAAATCTTTTTTAAATACATAATTGATCGTTTTGTTAGTTTAATATTTGTGAACGTATGGAGAACAAAATAAAGTGAATAATTATGATTGGAATGTTACTTAGTTATGCAGAAAACAATAAAACAACGAGCTATTCAAATCGCTTCAAAGAAGTCGTGATAATTAACAGTAGTTTACGATTTTTTTTTGTCGTCAATTCCAATACACCTACATTTTTTCATAAAAATTCCTTCACTTTCGATTCAGCATTTATTTCTCAATGTTCTTAATGATTATTATATTTCCAACAGTCGATACTTTGTTGTTAGCTGTAATATTGGAATTTCATTAGCTCGAAATCTTGGCAAAGTAATCTTGGCTCGTGACTCTCCTCGTACAAGCCGATACACGTAAACAGGAATATTGGTTTATCGCACTCATGGAATTTGTGTCATTTGCGAGTGTACCATGGCCAATTAATCGTTCAAGCGAAACGGAAAGTATTGCTCCATGTTCTTGGCCAATTATCTTCTTAATTTATTCGCAAACTTGCAAGGAATTAAAAGTGGAAAGAAAAAAATGTTTGGCAATCGACAAAAATGAAGAAATTCAAACTTCGACTGTCCGAAATTCGAAATTTTCCAAGTTCACATCAATCCAATTGTATTTTACAATAAAAAAATTGCTTATTGTCAAAAATTGAGAAATTCGTTTGAAAAAAAGATTCGTCGTTACGTTGCAACGATGCAATCTCTAATACCATATTTATTTCCATATTAAAAAGTCCCAACATCGATAAACCTCTAACTCGAACGAATGTAAACATTTTCATAATCATTTCTTCAGATGTTTATCGTAAAGTGAGTCGTTCGGTAGAGTCTCGTAAGGAGAGAAAAAGTCATACTTTTAAATGATATAGAGAAGCTGCTGCACTACACGAGTCCACTTGTTCCCTCTCGATCTTTATCTTACCACTTGTCGCAAATCTCCTTTTTTTAATATTGCTCTCGAGTCTTGTATAGAGTATGTAAATATACGTCTACTAAATACGAGAAAAAAAGGGAGAATAGAAAAAAAAGGGAGAGATCAAAACATTTGAAAGAGAGAAAGAGAGAGGAAAAAAAGGAGAGAAAAATGCAAGAGAGATGCAAAATGGTCCACGGTTGGAGAGAAGCAAAAGGGATTTGAACGCGTGAGAGGAGTTCGTACACACTTGTGAAAACGGCTTGGCAACCTCGCCGTCGTCGACATATCGTTCTTTTTTTCTTCTTCTCCAAACCTCTCACTGTTTTCTGTTTTTTTTTTGTTTTTTTTTAATTCTCTTTTTTTTTAATTCATTTCCAGAACTTGTACCTTCTTTCCATTTCCCATAGTCGCATGTACCCACACATATTTATGAAACTCACACGTTTAAACACCTGTATGGGGGATTCCGGACGAAAATGGAACTGTATTTAGTCAGGGGATTTCGTGAGAGTCTCCTAATCAGTCAACAAATGTCTCCCTAGAAAGAAAAAACTCTTGAATCAGTGCCTTTCAAGTTTTTTCTTTATTTCAAGCTACATTTTAGTCTTTTCAAAGCATTAAATTATTGAGGAAAAATTTCTGTCCTCAGAAACAGACTCACTTATTTCTCATGGACCACCTCATGTATTTTATACTCTGGATATTTATGGGGGCTATTTCATACGAGCTCGGCGATTTGTGGTCAAGTTTTAGAAATAAAATAAAAGGGCTCTAAAAGCCTCTTAGTTGCTCTTTCCTCCCTTTTTTCGCTTCAATGTATACTCGTAAAATATATACACTGCCTCTCAAAAGTTTTTGGAAATTTGAACGAGTAGACAAAGAAATTTGACGTTGGTTTGAATGAAAAAAGAAATAAAATTATTGATATTGATCGAGCAATTCGATTTTTACTTCACTGGAAAGTCAATTTTGTTGAAACAGTTAAATATTTCGTTGCATACGTTCGACAAAACCATCTCGTTTAGGCAACAAAATGTTTTATCGTTTCAACCAAGTTTCGTTTCAGTTGAACAAAGTTTTGTTGAAATATTGAAAATTTGGTTGCCTGAACGAAATAATTTTGTTGAATATGTCCAACAAAATTTTTAAATATTTCAACAAAATTGGGTTTTATTCAATAAATTATTCAATTTTAATGAATTGAAAGAAAAGTTGAAATTTCGTGTTGAAAAAATTTATAATAATGAATTAATTTCAATTACATTAAACTTCAATTAAATAATCATTATATTAAGGAAAAATCAGACTGTTTCAATCTTTTGAACAGTTGTAAATCCATAAATCTTTGAATTAAGGCTACTCGCTTTTGTTAAAAGTCCCAACCTCTTAAGCTCAACCACAAAATAAAACACGAGAGATTCTTTCAAACCACACATCTCGCTACGTAAAGAAACGAAAGAAGATGTGCTCTCCGACCACGAAAAATGACTGTAATCACGAGAAATTCCAAGGCGTCACCTCGATCTTACCTCTTCTTGAAATTGCACGTTCACTTTTACAACCTCTCGTGATATTTTTCGCAGTAAAACTTTCCGCCGTGGCAATGTGGAAGTTTCTATTGGAATGCAACGATATTTTTAATCTCATATCGACTATATTTTTCTCATAATTTTCCTTCGAAAACAAGTCCATTTTTGTTACTTAAAAAATACACACAGAGAAAATCAATTAAGATTAATTAACCCTCGTAAAAAGAAATTATTCTTATTGATTATTATTTTCATACAGATTTCATAAGAGTACATTCTGATTTATGAATTTTTTTATTCGCAAGATCGAATAAAAATACCATAGAAATATGATTTTATTTGCATTGAATAAATTCCACAACGATACACGATCTTTGTCGAGATTAATTATGCATACGACATCATTGATTAATCCTCATTTCTCCAGGCTTTTATTACAGTAGATATCTCAGTTGGCTATGGCTAATGAGGCTATATATACATTTATTTATATTATGTTTGATCGATGGTGTTCGATAAAATGTTACGATATATATTTACCACCCAGTTAGTTACAGTGAATCAGACTATATATTTACAGTTCAATCATTCGGCGATAAAATAACGATCTTCTCTCTTCTCGCGATCTCTCTCTCTCTCTCTCTCTCTCTCTCTCTCTCTCTCTCTCTCTCTCTCTCTCTCTCTCTCTTTCTCTTTCTCTCTTTCTCTCTTTCTCTCTCGGGTTTGAGTGCTGGTTCAATTGCGAATGACTAACATAATCACTTTGAGCCCCAGACTTATTGGGATCGTGAAAATTACAATAGAAACTCTATTCTACCAGACGATGTAAAAATATCTCTATATTTATACTTAAGATACTTAAAAAATCATACACACATATTAATATCACTATGTCTATAAACTGTACATATTAAATGTGCATATGTGTTCGTAAAACATGCATTGCTGAGTTATCTGTGATTCTGGAAGTTACCAAATGTTTGGCGCCGTCGACGTTAAGGGAGAGTAAAGAAAGCATTTTCAGTCCGTGCGTCATCTCCAACCAAGCTTTATCTTTATGGGGTATAAGTGTCAGGGCACCAACTGAAAAAGCAACAGTGCTACCATTATGGGTAAATTTACCAGGCTTGGCCACCTTATTCCTATTTTTTAAATACCTCACGTTCGATCCAATGTTTTATTCGAAGTGTAAATCAAAGTTTTGATTCAATATGGACTTTAACCCTTTGATACACGGTGTCACGTATACGCGACACCTTTTTCCTGACAGTTTTTCAGCTCTAAAATATCACTCTCTAGATATTTTTGCACGGGATAAGTTTTCATATGATATTCAGACATGAATCTAACAGTGTGTGGCTCACGGAAACCGCTTATCGAACATGTCTTTTTGTTATAAATAAATAAAGAATAACAAAATGCTATATTTTTGGTAAAAACTCATTCCTGGTGAAGTTTGGTCGTAAACAGATCGATATTTTGATGCATATTTACGTTTTAAGGGTCGCTGAACACGAATCAGAAATCCGTTTTTCAAAATTCAAAATGACGGATCCAATATGGCGGACCAAAAAATAAAAGATATCGCTCTAGTTGTGAAATTTTGTATATTGGGGTTTTTGGGGTCGGTGATTACGAATCCAATATCCAATTTTTGAAATTCAAGATGGCGGATCCAATATGGCGGAACCAAAAAATAAAAAATATCGCTCTAACTGTGAAATTTCGTATATTGCGGTTCTTGGGGTCGGTGATTACGAATCCAATATCCAATTTTCGAAATTCAAGATGGCGGATACAATATGGCGGACCAAAAAATAAAAAATATCGCTCTAGCTGTGAAATTTTATATGTAGGGGTTTTTGGGTACGCTGATTACGAACCCGAAATCCAATTTTCAAAATTTAAGATGGAGGATCCAATATGGCGGACCAAAAAATATAAAATATCGCTCCAGCTGTGAAATTTTGTATATTGGGGTTTTTGGGGTCGGTAATTACGAATCCGATATTCAATTTTCGAAATTCAAAGTGGCATATCCAATATGGCGGACCAAAAAATAAAAAAAATTCGCTCTAGCAGTGAAATTTTGTTTATTGGGGTTTTTGGGGTCGGTGATTATGAACCCGAAATCCACCTTTCGAAACTCAAGATGGCGGACTAAAAAATTGAAAATATCGCTCTTGCTGAGAAAATTCAAGATGGCGGATTCAATATGGCGACCCAAAAAACCCATATACAAATTTTCAAAGCTAGAGTGATTCTTAATTTTTTGGTCCGCCATATTGGATCCGCAATCTTGAATTTCGAAAATCTGATTTCAGATGCGTTACCAGCGACTCCTTAAAACCCTCATATACAAAATTTCAAAGCTAGGGCAATATTTCAAATTTTTTGGCCCGCCATATTGGATTCGCCATCTTGAGTTTCGAATATCTGATTTCAGATTCGTTACCAGCGATCCTAAAAACCCCCATATACAAAATTTCAAAGCTAGGTCAATATTTCAAATTTTTTGGTCCGCCATATTGGATTCGCCATCTTGAATTTCGAAAATCTGATTCCAGATTCGTTATCAGTGACCCCAAAAGCCCCCATATAAAAAATTTCAAAGCTAGGGCAATATTTCAAATTTTTTGGTCCGCCATATTGGATTCGCCATCTTGAATTTCGAAAATCTGATTCCAGATTCGTTATCAGTGACCCCAAAAGCCCCCATATAAAAAATTTCAAAGCTAGGGCAATGTTTCAAATTTTTTGGTCCGCCATATTGGATTCGCGATCTTGAATTTCGAAAATCTGATTTCAGATTCGTTACCAGCGATCCCAAAAACCTTCATATACAAAATTTCAAAGCTAGGGCAATATTTCAAATTTTTTGGTCCGGCATATTGGATTCGCCATCTTGAATTTCGAAAATCTGATTCCAGATTCGTTACCAGCAACCCCAAAAACCCCCATATAAAAAATTTCAAAGTTAGGGCAATATTAAACATTTTTTGGTCCGCCATATTGGATTCGCCATCTTGAATTTCGAAAATCTGATTCCCGATTCGTTATCAGCGATCCCAAAAACCCCCGTATAAAAAATTTTAAAGGTAGGGCAATATTTCAAATTTTTTGGTCCGCCATATTGGATTCGCCATCTTGAATTTCGAAAATCTGATTCCAGATTCGTTACCAGCAACCCCAAAAACCCCCATATAAAAAATTTCAAAGCTAGGGCAATATTTAAAATTTTTTGGTCCGCCATATTGGATTCGCCATCTTGAATTTCGAAAATCTGATTTCAGATTCGTTACCAGCGACCCCAAAAACCCCCATATACAAAATTTCAAAGCTAGGGCAATATTAAAAATTTTTTGGTCCGCCATATTGGATTGGCCATCTTGAATTTCGAAAATGTGATTCCAGATTCGTTATCAGCGACCCCAAAAACCCCATATCCAGGTATTATCAAAATAATTGAATGCACGGAAAAATTCGTGCATGAAAGGGTTTGAAGTTTGCGCAATCCACCTGAGGCGATTTTGCAGCAAGTCATTTGAGATCGTTTTGCTCAGGTTTGAAGCAACATTTTAGAATCATTGGAAAAATGATTTTTTCATGCAAAACAATTCACAAAATGCAGCTTTTAGTCATTGTCTCTTTTTTTCAAGTTTTTTGAACTTTTCATTCATTCTTAAACAAACATTTTTCCGTTACTTCGAGTCAACCCGATCCCACGTGTTTATAAATTCTATTGACTCGCGAATCAGCACACATACAAACGCACACTGAAAAAGGGTTTGCAATCATACATTTTCTTGTATCGAAAAAGCCCTCTCGCATTATCGACATCTGTTGCTTCGTTATCGTTTACTCCTACATTGCCAGACCTGTTATTTGTTACCGTTGGCACAGAAAAAAAGTTCAATCGACCGATTAACACGAGTCGAAACGATTCGAAGCGCGGAATAAAATCGTACGTGGAATTTCAATGTGCAAACACTTGCAGAAAGTTCTTTAGAAGTGAATTTTTCAAATTTCCTTAATAACTTTCGAATTTTATTCGTATTGTTCATTAAAATAAACGATTTTTATTTGTTTTTAGAATTTTTTCATTCAACGCGATCGAAAGTTCTAAATTTTATCAATTTATAAGAGAACTTTGTTTTTTTTATCTCAGTTATTTCGTTTTGAAATTTTGATTTTGAAATTCAATTATTTCCTGCTCCCGGGTGGTCCCAAAAAAATGTCTTGTTTGATAATTTTTTTTCAATCACCATACTTTGAGATTGAGAAAAAAAATAATGTCTTATTCGGTTTTTCAATGGGAGGAAGTGAATTATGAATCCCATCAAAGTTCGTAGGGAAGAGAGGCTGGTCCACTTCGAAAGGAATAAACGATATTTTCTACATATAATACTGAGTAGCCGAGATTAACGCGCTTCCACACATTATTTGTGATATTCCCCCCAAAAAACTTTGAGACGAATAAGCGAACACTCGCGCCCCGGAAGTTCTTAATCATTTCATCGTGGGTTCAAAGCCCGATGCATTATTTTTAACATCTGCAGCTTGCTGTTGATGCGCACATACATATATACGCACACGTGACCACGCCTTTGCTCACATGGTTCGTCAGTTTTAACATTTGTACTGAGCAATTGACAAAGCTTCAATTTGTTTACTCGTAAATATTCATCAACGTGTCATTAAAGTTTCTCATTTTTTTTCAGCCATTAATCTCTCGTGTATTTTTCGGTAGAATGAAACCTTTTACATTTTTTTTTTTTTTTATTACTTATGATAGTTCGATCAATTAATTGCGAAAGGAATAATAAAAATAAGCGAAATATTAGAAAATTCGATAGAAAATTTAGTAAAAGTTGTAATAAAAATTTTCGAGACAAATTACAGCGACAAAAAATTGTAACAAATAAAGAAAACTTGCATTTTTTATTGTTTCGTTACATTCTGATGATTAGAATTGTAATTAATTTCAAATGGATTGAAAAAATGATTTACGATAAACCGATTGAGTAATTTTCAATCAGGAAATTCGTTCATAACTTAATTGCAATAAGACGTACGTTTAATGGCCACGATTTCATAATTTCATCGTAAGTTTGTACTAATTTTAGTTTCACGTAATTTACTTTTTAGCTTCCTTTTTTTTTGAGCGAATCATAAACGATTCGAAATATTTCGATACGAAACTATTTCGCAAGTTTCGATGTTGCGATCGCAGAAGAAATGCTGGTTGGCTCTCCTTGGCAAGTGACCAACTCGCCAGCCTCGTTCGAGGTTTGTTCACATTTATTTTACTTGATGAAAAAAAAAAACACACAAAAAATCATTTATCGCCTTCGTGCGATTATATTTCCCGCGAGAGCAGCTGTTTTTTGATTATTTTTATTTTCTCAACGAGCACTAACTTTCGATCGACCGAAATCTTGCGAAGTTCCTAGTTATTTTTTTTTTTTTGCCACATTCAATTTTTACTTCCTCCTGTTACGAATTTTTAATTTTTTTTTTGTTTTACTGCATTGTTTTTTATATTGCATTTTTCCGGAAATATGGGCCACTGTAAATAAACGTATTTATGCAACGTAACAGATCCGAGGTGATATAAACGCGTGGGAATCCGCGCGAAGAATCCTCGTTTCAAATGTGAATTCCGGCTCGTGCTCCTTTCTCTCCGTGCTTCGAATATGACCCACATTTCATTTTCATTCATATTCTTGCCCGAAACCGCGAATGCATTTCTGTATAATCGGACACTCCATTTGCATTCCTTCAAACTTTTCACGCCTATCTCAATCCACTTTTAATTATTGGCTCATTAATCCGCTCGATCAAAGTCAATATTGTATCATTTTTTCAATCAATTTACAGCGTTAAGCATTTTACTGATAAATACGAATTTACACTTTTTAATTTAACGAACTTTCGATGAATATTACATCGGAATTCTTTATTGTTCACGAAAATTGATTCGAAATATATTTATCACCTTTATTCATATTAATCAGAATTATACGAAAGTAAAAATAAAAAAAATAGTAATAAAGAAATAAATAGAATAATATTAATTAATTTCAGATTTACAATTTTTTTATTTGTACACATTTCAGACGAAATTTCTCCACATTTAGAATTCTATAAAATTCCTAACTCTTCGAATATTTGATGAAAAAATAAAAGTAAAAATGCACAAAAATCCATACTCGAAATTCCCAATTGCATTTTTGTTCAATTTAAATCTCAATTATTTACACACCAGCCTACAAATATATTATGATCCCAGGGATCATAATATTGAAAAAGATTATAAAATAATATATCGACGGTGGTAAGAATAATATTATTTCGAGGGTGCGTTAAGACCAATTCTAAAGCAGAAACTCTTTGAACCAGATGGCAATGAAAAGTTGAGGAAAAAAATAGGGTGACTCAAGGCGATGTTTCTTACCAATATGGAAAGACGCGTTACACGATAATGTTCCAGATTCGGTGTCGAGCCTACGAATAAATCTATATAGATATGAAGAATCTCGAATCGTTTGTCACAAGAAAAACTCGTTTGTCTCTGTATCCATTTAAAATTGCTCATTATTACAAACGCCGTATCATCGTATTAAGTAACATTAAAATTCCAATCTCATTCAAACCACCTACCTAATTCGAACGTCCGGGATGAATAAATCTCGCTGATTGCGAAACACATTTTTTTCGTACTTTACGTTGCCTCTGTGTACCCAGTGCGATATGCAAAATATTTTTTTTTCTTTGCATTCATTAGGATAAAGAATTTTTCGAGATAATATGAAATGCATGTATATAAATGACTTCGAATTTTTTTTAAATAAAATTTTAAACATAAAAGAAGATCCTTAAGGGGCACCACTAGTGTGACACTTTCAAAAAACCGATTTTTTTTCTCATTTTTCAATAGTCTATACCTTCAAGAATAACATACTAAAATTTCAAGTGCGGATCTCAAATAGTTTTTCAACTACAGCCTTCTAAAGAGCAATTCAATGCACTAATTAAATTAATTGAAGGTTGATGTGTATTACAGCAGGTCTTATATTAACGGACAACACCACTGTGACCCCCTATTTTTTTCACATTTTTCAAGAATTTTTTTTTGTGGGAAAAAAAAGAGATATTCGAAAAAAATTTTTTGGGTTTTGTTCCTTGTTTATTAATGTATCAAAAAACATTTTTTTCACATTTTTCACGCCGCATGGTGGCGCTGGGGAAGCTCTCGCGTCATCTCCGCAGTGGTTCGCGGCACGCAGCAGAACTCTCTTCAACGTCGATCTGAAAAAAAATACCGAGTGTTTTCGTCAACAATATGATATTTTGAAGAGAAGTACATAGGGATTTGGAAAAATATTGATTTTTAAAAAATAGGCACGCCTTTGAAATTAAAGAATGATTTTTGAGCAAAATTTCTCGTCGAAAATAGGCTATAACTTTTATAATTATTGAGATATCGAAAAAATCTTATGTACTTCTCTAGATAATCTACTTTTATTGATACAGTAAAAATTTGAAGTCGATCGGATAAAAATTGCTCGAGTTCTGCTGCGTGCCGCACTCAAAAAAGTGGTTTTGAGAAAAACGCGTTCAAAGTTGGGACCCCGAGCGTCGCGGACCGCTGCACCGCTCCACAAAATATTCAATATCTACGAAAATAATTATTTTTTCGACCTGGGTCCAACGGCATTTCAATCTTAAAAGTATTTTAGATTTTTTAAAATGGTTTTCAAAAAATCGATTTTTTGAAGCCGTCACAGTGGTCCGTTAACCCTAGCTACACACTATAACTTTTAGTATCTTATTTACACACTCCCGGTCTATTGGACCGACGACTTTTATTGCTCTATAACATTGTAAGAAACGCGTCTATTGAGGTTTAATTTTAGTGAAATCGAAACGCCAGACTCCGACCAATCCGGAGAAGCAATCAATAAAGCCAAAAAGTCGTTTGATAAAAAGTTATAACGTTTATGAACAGGCGTATGGTGAAAAAAAGGTGAAAATGTAGTATTGCTGTCGGCCCATTGGACCCCGTAGTGTGTAGCTAGGGTTAACCTAAAAAAAAAAATGAATAACGATGAATTTGCAAAATCATCAACTGATAACTGCAAAATTCCATGATATCATATTTTCATTGAGATTTTTCAAAGAATAATCCGTATTTTTCAACCGATTTTAAGGGGCACTACTAGTGTGACACTTTCAAAAAATCGATTTCTTTTTTTTCATTTTTCGATAGTCTGTACCTTCAAAAATAACATACTAAAATTTCAAGTGCGGATCTCAAATAATTTTTCAACTACAGCCTTCTAAAGAGCAGCTGCTCTAACAATGAAATCAATATTTTTATCTTTAAACGCGTTTTTCTCAAAACGACATTTTTCAAATTTGCTGCAGTTCTAATTCGAATAAGAATCATCCGATCGACTTGAATCTTGTTTTAGCGTATTTAGTATTTGTTTCTTCATACAATGACCCTCCAGTTTTTCGATTGGATACAAAATGCCAATTTGCCATGCAAAAAATCATCAGATTTTTAAACGTAATTTGGAACTTTTTTCAAAACTCCGCCATTTTGTTGGATTTTAATTTTTTTTTCATAATCCTGCGTCATTGTACAGGCAATACCTTCTAGTTTAACGGACTTTTTTTAGTTTTTTATTTCAAGCACTCTGAAGGCCGCAATCACTGCAGCAGTGGGAAAACTTTTTTTTTTGGAGACTTGGAAGCCGGCGCATAAGTCGTTGATAATTCAATATTTTCATACAAAAAAATTACTGTATATACATAATATATACACAAATATATCCTCGAAATTTTAAAACATTCGATGCAATACTTTTCTTTCAATAAATTCCCGAAAATCACCTTTTTTTTTTGGGCAGTCACACTAGTGGTGCGCCTTAATCCATGTATTTATAAATGGCACCTGACGCGCTGATATCGGTCGCGACATGTGCCTCGCGATCCCAGGTATACAAAGAAGGTTATTGTTTAATGAACAGAACAAGGGGCTCACTATTAAAACGGCTGGCCGGAAGTGGGAGCAAAAAAAAGGGGAAAAATCTCTTGCTCTCTCTCTTTCTCCCTTTCTCTCTTTGTCGCTCCGTGCAGGCTTTATTTACTCAGTACACATAAAAAAGAGGGTAAAGACCACGGTGCTTTTCTCTCGTTTCCGGAATAATGAGGAAAGCTCAATGTCTCAGTTTATCGCCCGGCATATGGGAGTTTTTTCCCCTAATTTGAATATTCTTCTTTCTTTTCTTTTTTCTATTTATTCGTATTTTTTTATTATGAAATTAAAGGCTAGTTCACTGCGCCTGTCGAAGGTTTATTTTATTCAAATTAGTCCATTCGTATTTTTAATCCGTGCTGGTTCTCGACGTGAAAATAAAAATCTCCGTTAGACTTAGTCGAAGTTTGATTCGAGCCAGGTAGACACAGGAGAGACCATGATAATAACGTACCTTTGGCCCAGCGTGTTCTCTTATAAATTATCATCACGTTCGAGAACGCGTCCATAACGGCGTATGGAAATTGCTCACCATAAATAATATGCTATGATTTTTATTCGCTTCGATAAAACTTTGTCACGTTTTTCTATAAGTCTATACGTATTAGTTTTTTTTTTTTATTTTTATTTTTTTTTTTGCTTTCTTTTTCTTCTACTCGTCATCGAATATTCCGTCGTCGACCTGGACGAGAAGAAAAGAGTGTGTCTGCACTATTGTTGCTCGTAGTTTTGCATGCATTCGTTACGTAACGCTCGGACAGGATATCCGGACTTTCTGGAATGTTTTTACGAACGCTCTGATTCTTCTTCACAATCGATTTTTTTTTTTATCGTTTACAGTGAAATCTTGAGAAAAACTTGATTTTGTTAAAAACATCGATGAACTCTTCGTAATTTTGCATGGAATCTAAATTATTTGTGGTCGAATAGATAAAAGAATTTCTTCGAGAGAATCAGACGATTATTTCATTGGAATGTCGATGGAATTTGCGATCGAGAAAGATTATTAAGATAAATCGAAAAATCGTTTTATCTCCTCAAGGATTATCAATTAAATCGTTCTCATTTTGTACGATCAAAAGGTTTAGATATATTTTTAGATGTATCTCATTCATTTTTGATTTTTGGGACTAGTGTTAAATTCTTGACACGTCATTCTTTCGATTGTATCAATTCGAATCGTTAATTTATTACGATGAGTCATATTTACCGAGTTAATTGAGCCTCACCGTTACAAATTGACGAGCACACGATTAATACGATTGTGATTAATCATGACCGTTGTAGAAAGTATTTTATGTGGTAAAAAAAAAAGTAATTAAAGTGAAGATGAAAGAACAACAATGGACTGTTACGAAAAATAATTCCAGTTTGAAACTTTGCTTTTATACGTGACACGAAAAACTTATTACTATACATTTTTATTTTCTTCTCTCCCACGATTATTATCCGTTATTTCTCTATAAATCAATCAAAAAGATTTTCTTTTCAGTCCCAAATTCACGTCCATCAAAATGACAAACAAAAGCTAAATAATTAAACTCTCGCATTTTCCGTCAAAAATCTTGATCGTAGGATCTCAGTTAAAAATCAAAATTAAGACTTCAAATATAAAATTAAACAAACAATAAAAATATAACACCAAAAATGACATCAAAATTGACGAAATTAAAATAAAAACCTCTTTCGATTTTTACTCATATTAATATAATTCTTGTTTTCACCGACAGCGATAGGTGCGCGGTCGGTGTGTGGCTCTGGCGATTTCCAAAGTTAAGCAGCCTCGGGCGAGGCCAATAATTCGTTGGGTGACCGCGCTTAGCCATGCACCGCCTCGCGCATCAATCGCTGAGCGGGAGGCAGTTTTTCCGAGTTTCCAATGGTGCTAATCAATTGAAACTCAGTAAAAATACAGCCGCCTGTATCGGCCGGGTTTTCCACAGTTTCCTTCGGCCCTCCTGCAAATGCGATACAATAGTGCATTAGAAAAGAGTGGCAAGACTTTTGGAGGGCCTCTCAGGAACATGGAAATTAGAAAATTGGAAATTTGAACTTAGTGAAGTGGGAAAAAAGTGGGGTTAAGGCGAGCAACCACTTTAGGAGACCGAAAATTAGATGATTTTTTGGATTTTTTTTATTGTGAAAAAAAACGGAAATTCCCGCAACTCCGATAATAATTTATTCATATTTTCATACATCTCTGGTAATTTTTTCAAGTTATTTCATGCATTAACGGGAGAAACCAGTTTAGGAGCCCGAAATTTTGGTGTTTTTCGTGAATTTTTTTAACATGGAAGAAATAATCAGAATTTGTTTAAACTTGGAGGATATTTTAGTCATATTTTGAAGTACACTTTGTAATTTTTTCAAGTCATTTCCGCCGGAAATAGTGGAGTTAGAAGCTGCTGTCCATGGACGATCGCCATCCGAGTTTTTTGCTGGTGGGCATTCCTGAAGTCACAATTTTTATCTGTAATCATTACAATTTTTTTTTTTCGTTAACAACATATTTCCTAAGAATATGAACCTAATTGTGATCAAAAAAGTTGAAAATTGCATGTTTTTGAGGTGTTTGAATACAATGTCATGTTTTTGTACCATGTTTTTTCACCTTTTTTGCATTAAAAAAAATATTTTTAATAATAATATCATCCCAGAGTTAGTTTCATATAGATTGTAATTGAATAAAGAATATTCACACAAATTTTCAGAACGGTTGGTCAATAACTTTTTGAACTAGAATGCCCACCAGTTGAAAAAAAGTCGTCCATGGACAGCAGCTTCTAACTCCACTATTTCTGGCGGAAATGACTTGAAAAAATTACAAAGTGTACTTCAAAACATGAATAAAATATCCTCCAAGTTTAAACAAATTCTGATTATTCCATCCCTGTTAAAAAAATTCCTGAAAAACACCAAAATTTCGGCCTCCTAAACTGGTTTCTCCCGTTAATTAAGGTGTAATTCGCTATGTCCCTCGGCGCGTGCTCATCGTCGTTGTCGATTTGCGGGAATTGTGCAGCTCGCAATTCGCATTTGAAATAGTCCAACAAATTTTTCTACATTCTTGAGATGTTTTTTAAGAACATGAACCTAAATTTTGAAAAAAAAAATCGAGAATTGAATGTTGGAACGTGTTTGAAAAAAAATGATCGATTTTTAGCATTTTTCCCCCCGGCATTTTGCAATAATAAATATGTTTTAAACAATCTAATCTTTCCAACTTTAGGTTCATGTTTTAATAAATTATATTATGTAAACCCGTTCCAAATTTGAAGATGATCCATCTATTAGTTTTTGAGTTATCATCCCCGCAAATTGAAAAAAAGTCGTTTCGAGAAAAACACGTTTAAAGTTTGAGCGCGCTTGGGAGTCGAGCGGGGAGAGTCTTTATCATTTATATACATATCGTTAGAAGGAATCCGAATATCGTTTTGAAATTTTCAGGGTGTATTCTTAAGATATTTTGCTAACGATTTATGAAATAAAAAAAATTGATTTTTTGAAGAATGTAAAGTGGTGCTCGCCTCAAATAAACACTAAAATTATAGTTCAATTAATTTAATATAATTTATATTAATATAATTTTCCTGACAATTATCTTTAGTAAATTTTACCATACGACGTTCAATCATACTTGTTTTTTGTAGATATACCATTGACTTTTATCTCAGTGCGTGAAACTAATAAAAAATAATAAAATCCACCAGTCTCAGGATTCTTGGTGTCTTTCTGCGAATTTAATTATCTTTGGTAATCCTTCCAAGTTCAATGCTATAATGAATTAGAGTTATAAAAATAAATAACTTTGACGAATGAGATTGGCGTTAACTTCGCGTGTGTGCTCGAAACAAACAAAAATATAAAAATGTATTATTTATATATATATAAAACGTGTACATTTGTAGGAGCACATAACTTCGAGTACAATGTTTCTTTGTCCCTTAATCCCCTTAATTGCTGAGAGTCGAAGAGTTATTGCAGCAGTGAGATTTGCTGAATTATCTTGTGCGGCCATTTTATTTTTATAACTGCGAATCTTCTTTAATTCTCTCTCTCTCTTTCTCTCTCTCTCTCTTTCTCTTCCCCTACGCGTTTCCCTTTCGAGTTGTTCTCCAATTGGTTCGTTATCTTAGTGAAACAGTCTCGTTTTCAATTGAGTAGTGTCGTTAAACTTTGAAACGACAAAATACGCGAAAGTTTCGAGCGTGTTTGGCCGACAGAATTGGCAAAAAGAATTGGCAGGGGTTGATCCCGGTATTGCGAGACCGGAAGACGAGGAGGAAGATCGTGGCACAAAGTTGGATCACGGAGATGCCAGAGGGCGTTGAACCGTCCGCGGCATTCCTTAATGCTTTCATTTGGCCGCCGCGTCTACGGGGCGCACGCGTCGCGATCAAACGTACACGCGTGTTTTCCTTCGGTTTCAAACCCGGTAGACTTTTCGACGCTGTCTGCGGTATGTCTTTCCTTTTTTTTTTTTTTTCTTCTTTAACCCAATTACAACATCACGATCCTCTGGAACATTGAATGAAATCGGCTCTTTTATCCGCTCGAGTATCTTCGAATTTTTATCGCTCCCTGTATCGCTCTTTCAACGGTTTTTAATCTTCCAATATTTTAATTCGAGGTAAATATTCAGAAGAGCAACTTTTTCGAAAAATGGTGATAGAACTTTTTTTTCTTTTCTATTAGTTAATAGGCATGTCTAATAATGATAATCCGTCGGGGGAGCTTGAAATTTTCTCATAGAACTTGCTTTTTTTTAGCAAAAAACCAATTATTCAATTTTAGCATTTTTCCAGTTTTCAGGCATTACAGGCATCATTATAACATGAATATACGTATATACACACAATTTTCATTTTCAACGGTAATATAAATAAAAATAATAAAATACGTCATTATTTATAAATAATAATAAATTAAAAAATTTATAAATAATAATAAATAAATAAATTTATAAATAATAATAAATAAATAAAGGTAATAAAAATAAAATACGGATTTATTTTCAAAACAAATTCACAGCGTATGCTGTGTATTCATTTTCAAAACAAACTTTATTTTTTTATGTTTCGACATTTTTTTTATGTTTTTTGTTTTTTATCTCTCTTGGTATCTCATTTTTTACAACTCTTTCTTTTGGCATCTCCATAATTTTTTATGTTTCGACAAAGTTGCCAATTTTCCACACTCCGAACACTTTATTTGCTCTGCTGTAATATTGTGATTTTGTAAAAAATTAATATGCTTTTGTAAGAAAAAAAAAACAATAAAATTTTGTAAAAAATCAATAAAATTGTTTGTTTGTTTGTTTGGGTTTTTGGGGGGGGGGGGGGGGGGGTTGTCTGAGTTAAATATGATGGAGAAAACGTGACAATCGAATTTTATATTTTTTTGTTAAGAGTTGTTTTCATCATTTTTTGGAAAAGTGGCTCTTCTGAATATTTACCCTTTTCTCTAATGCGTCTTTAAATTTATGAGAAAATCGTCGAGACAAGTTTCGGTTTTTTTATTCCTATTTTTTTTTTTTTTTTCAAACATTCCCAAAGTCGATTTATCAATAATTTTCATAATTTACGATAATTATTTATTAAAATTATTTTTAAAACTTCACTTAACCTTAAATTGCACTTATTTTAATAATTTTTCATAATTATAGACTGCAATTATGTCGAAAAAATTCGTTGATCGAACATCGCATTTATGTAAAAAATTCACCACCCTCCGAGGCTCCGATTACAAAGTCCTTCATTGTGGGAGTTAAAAAAAAGCTGAAACTTAAGAAAATTTATTAAACGGAAGTCGGGGGTCGCGTAAAAGTATAAAAAAAAAAATAAAAAAAAAACAAACAAAACAAAAGGGAGACGAAAAAAGTTTATAGACCCATTTTTAGGCGCACAAAAAAGGCGGGATATTCCCTCGCGGCTTGACACCGAGAGGGTCGTCGGTAAACTTTAATCGTATAACTTATCCGAGCGGTTAATATTGCCCCAGTCACTAAATATTACGAAACTACCGTAATCGTGTGCCGAGCATATATATATATATATATATTTTTTATATTTTCATACTTGTATATCTATATACGCTGATCAAGAAGCGTGAAGGCTTAGAACCTTTTTTTTTCTCTTTGTTCCCTAGTTTTTCTTTCACCTGAATATCGTAGCTCACGAAGCGTGCACCTAAATAATGACCGCAATGGGGTGTCCCATAAATTAAAACTCAGCCATCAAGTAAAAGCTTGACTGGTCTGAATGAAAATACGATTTTGTCATACCATTGTCACAACAATTATTTTTCAACGCACGTAATTCTCGAGGCTGCAATAAATTATTCTCTCTTTTCAAATTATCCAGTCTAATCAACATTATTTTTTATGTAACTCTAGAGTTTTAATTTTTTGTCATGAATTTTAATAACCTGCGACTCCAAATTTGTTCAGATAAACATTTGTCTCGATTTATTTCAAGGAATTATTGAATTGTTCCATTTTTTTGTTTTTTTATTTATTGTTAATTAAATATGAATTTGCTTGTCTTTGCGCTAATTCGTAATCGTTAATAACATTGAATTATTCGATTAAATGGAGATCACATTCGGCTCTCTCACAAATTCATTTATCGAATGTAAATGTCATTAATCAAAAATCGTTTTGTTTTTCTTGTTTGAGTGGTTTTAAAATTGCAGTACGATATCTCATAACATGCATTCCTACGAGCTCTGGACATGAGAGTAAGACCGGTTCATTCAATGCCATACAAAACACGATTGTACACTTCTTTATACATCACACACTTACGAAATTCGCTGAGGCACACAGCTTATATTCATTCAGTTCTTCAAAGAGAAATTTAGCATCTTCCTCTCTTTCTCTTTCTCGGTTATGCTTCGCTCTGTTCATATTTTTTCAAGCTTTTTTTTATTTCTTCTTTTTCTGACTGTGTTAAATATTTTTCATTCATTTTTTTCTTCTTTTTTTTTTCATTTCGATTTTCTTTTTTTATTTCAACTTTTCTCGATTTTTTTTCACTCCTTTTTTCGCTCTTTAACCCCTGCTGCAAAATGTCGATACGATTTAGCATCGAGAGAACGATGCATTCGAACCTTTTTTTAAGCCCTCTAAAAAAATGAAGAAAAGTTGTAACAATTTATTATAAAATATTTGTTCCACCAAAAAATTAGTTAAATATTTGACTAATTTATGAATCTATTTATTAATATTTTTCATAATTCACCTCGTATCGGTGATTCACTGCAATAAATTGGTTGAAAAAAAATAAAAACAAGTAATTTCTCACTTCGATTGCCCGAGGGCACGTTTCTGAGCGAATCTAGTCATCGAATATTTCAGTATCGCTTGTGGGTCAGGAGAAATTATGTCAGCGATGAATAAAACTCGTTCCTATTTTATTGCATCGAACTCGTAAAGGTGTTTACGCGAGGAAAAACTCATCCGTCAGATTCTCGGCTCTCTAATATCTCCATTAAATTATTAATGCGGAAATAAAATTGTTCGGTGTTACATATCGTTAAAACAAAATGGTCAAATTTATCGTATTTTTACCACTTATGAAAATCAGTTTCCTCGATCTTCAGTAATATTGGTTATAAACCGTTTTACTGCCAGATCCTGCGAACTTAACGATCCCATTTTATAATAAAAAAAAGAAAGCAGAAAAAAACATCTAAAATAGAAAAATAAAATAAATTAATTCCAAAGAATTTAATTAAATAATCAATATAATTTATTCGGAAAATTTTATAATAAGAAAAAACAGGAAAGAAAATATTTAAAATAGAAAAATAAAATTAATTAATTCCGAAGAATTTAATTAAACAATCAATATAATTTATTCGGAAAATTTTACAATAAGAAAACACAGGAATGAAAATACGTAAAATAAAACAATTAAATTAATTAATTAACACGAATAATTTAATACGATAATCCATAAAATTTATTTGGAAAATCCGAATCATTTCGAATGGAATAAAATGCAAAAAAAAAACATTACGAATGGAATAAAATGCAAAAAAAAAACATTACGATTCATAGATATAAAAACGCCTACATATTTTAACGCGACGGATCAACCCATGAAAAACCGGATGGCCTTCTCGTGTGTATATCATTATCGCGTTAAGTAACCGCATGAGCGTAAAATATATTATCAAAATTCTGACACGCTGCAACCGCCTCCTAGATATGATAAGTTTTCTCGTGATAAAATTTGTAAATAGATATTAATAAATAAATAATCAAAATAAATGAATAAATGGAGTTCTATTAATAAATTCGTTGATATTTATCGAGTGGCGAATTGGAGGAGAGTTGATGAGTCCGAATTTTTCGATATAGAGAGAAATGCTGTTAAAATTTATAAATACGTGTAAATATAAATATAACTTTTTGATTAATTGAATAATTTCTCACTCATGAATACTCTCATCCGACTCTCGAGTCAATAAATACGAACGAGGTATATTAATAGATTTACTCAAGCCAAAAACACTCGATTCTCCGCAGCACACGAGCGCACGTACACTTAGGAACAATCAGAAATTAGGCCACAGCTGTTTAAGGACGATTTCGGTATTATTTTTCATTCGTTAATTTCTTCTTAAGATTTTGAGACCGCGTGGGTGCAGAGTCGAAGCTTAAAAACCAGAAATTGAAGCTATTTTTTTTTTACTTCCGGCAACACGTGCCATGCTACACACCTGCATTTAATACGATTCGATCGAAACGTTTTATTCGTCAATTTGAACGGTTCAACTTTTGACACCCTGTTTTTTATCTGCAGCTACAGTTTTTATTATTTTTTCATTCCGAAAATAGCGAAAAAATATTGGAATCATTCGGTGAAACTCTATTTCATTCAGAGTTTTTTGAAATTGCAATTGGACAATTGCTTTTTTGGTTTAAGGGCTAAAACCACTGTAACGGCCTCAAAAATTTTTTTTCCTTTTTTCGCCTTTTTTCGACAATTTTTTTCGGGTGGAAAGAAAGGTAATAGAATAATAATATTCGGGGGAGTTATTAAGCATGTATTTAACTGTACAACAAAAAATTATGATTGAAAAATATTTAAAAATGGCGACGCCAGAGCCATTCCCGTGAGGCTTGTTGAATTCGAGGCGCTCTGCGGCACGCAGTGTAACTGGTGCAATTGTTGATCTAGAATAAAAAAATAAATAAAAAAAAAACACTTAATCTAGACACTTATAGCTAGTGAAGTACGTAGGGGATTTTGAAAATATTCATTTTTGTATTATTGGCGAGTGTTTGAACGAAGAGGTTCAATTTTTAACAGAAAAAAGGGGTAATTATTTGTTGATAAAAAATGTTTAAATGAACTTATCGAAAATTCCGTACGTATTTCACTTCGAAATGTTATTTTTAAGATATTGTCAAAAATTCAAATGAAAAGAATGAAAATTGTTGGAGTTATGCTGCGTGCCGTTTTAAAAAATCGTGTTTCGAGAAAAACGCGTTTTAACGCCTTACATACGTCCAGCAGCGCCTAAAACGCGCTAAAAGAAAAACTGTTTTTAGAAGAAATAGCAATAGAAATTAATAAAAATAATTTTTACACATTGTTTATTAGTATTTAAACTTTATAAAAAAATTTATTTCATTTTTTTTTTTTCAAAAATTACAACATAAAAAATCACGTTTCTCGAAGCACTATGAAAAAAAAGTTGCTCCACGGTCTGCATCATTTCTTCTTGAAATGCTGATGGATCTGCAAAACGTAAAAAAATTCTTGTAAAATAAAGTTGTAGTTATAGTCTGTCGAGCCGGATTTTTGAAATTCGAAAAATTTTGGCAATTTACGGCAGTTTAAAAAAAAGTGTGTATTTTGTGTCATAAATGTCACACTTTAATTATGTTTATAAAATTTTTTAATCGCAACATCAAAAATCCGACTCGACAGACTATAGAGAAAACAATTTCGAATATTTAAAAAAAAAAGCATCAAAAAATATTAAAAACTGTATGAGTTATCATGCAGACCGTGCCAGAAAAAGTAGTTTTGAGAAAAATGCATTTAAAGTTTCAAGTGCGTTTCGCTCGAGACATCTACCTGCGCGCATCAGACTCTCGTTGGGCAGTCACGTTTTCTATAATAACTTTCGATCTATGGGGAATTTGTACAATCGACTTACACAGAAATACGCCTAAAACTATAGAGAATAATAATCTGTAAAAAAAAAATCGATTTTTTGAAAATTCTGGACGTATGTAAGGCCTTAAAGTTTTGAAACGTGGAACTGAAATGACCAACGCGCTCGGGGAAGAGCCCGAAATTTCAATGAATTTTTTTTTTCAGGGATAAACCTTTTTGTCTTATATTCAAGAGGGTTCAAAGTACGTTTTAGGCCAATAAAAAAAAATCGATTTTTCGAAAATTCTAGTGGTTTTACCCGTTAGACAATTTTTTTTTCTTTTTTCGAGTGGAATTTCTAAAGTTGTGATTTTTTATTGGATCGAGCAATTTTTTTCATGCTTTGAGTATTCGTACGATCTTCGTGGATATAAACAAGTGAAATAATTGTGTCAATGTCCATAAGAGAGAGTAACACGAGACCTCGTCGCAAGAAACTCACATGTTCCTATTTACATTATCGCCTAAAGGTCTAAGTGCATCGCATAATTTACGTAGATGCACTCGTTTACTCGCGTGTATAAAACGCTTCTCACGATGACGTTGCCGGGACGAAAAATGGTTAGGTTGACTGATTTTTGTCTCGAACAAGTTTCATCCATCGTACAATAATTGCTTTCTCGAAAAAAAGAAGGAAGATCGATTGAAATGCGAAAGAAAAGTGTCAATTTTATATTTTTAGATTTTGAAATTTTTTTTTTTTCATATTTATTATTATTATGTTTTTTTTTTTCGAATTAAATAGGGCAGTATGAACAATCCGAGGATTCATACCGACTGTGTATATACACGTTAGCGAAGAACACATCTGCCGCGTGCATAGAGCAAATATACGAAAATCTTGGAGTCTCTCGTCACACGTAAATGCGCGGACGCTATTTTCGTAAACGGGAACGTTTCACACATTCAAAAAGTCTATACTACGCGAGAGAAAGACTTTTTGAGAAGTCTGTGAGGTTTGAATGCGTGCTTTCCCTTTGTGATGAATACCATCGTGATCTAATAATAATTCTTCCTTGCGTGCACTCTGTTTGATGCGTTTTCCGTGTTTTTTAAACAAAAAAGTTAGAAAAGAACTTTGAGAAATATCGTTGAATTTTTAGTTGTAAAAAAGTAGCTAAAAAGAGCTTTGAAACGTATTCAAAAAATAGTCAGAATAAATACAAGGATTACTCCGAATTATTAATTTTTTTTGTTTTATTATAAACAAAAAAATCGAAACTGCAAAAAAAAAACCAATCCAACCAGTAGTTTCTAAGAAAAAAAAGTCTGAATAAAGAAATTCACGAGTAGCGTGAAATTAACAAAAAAGAAAAACGAAGAGAACAAATCGTTAAGTTAATATGCTTCCGTGGATGATTGCACAACCTTCCGGCGTCGCTGACTGGGGTATATAAACTTTATATACATACTACCTTGAGCTACTCCAGTGTTTTAAATAGCAAGGCTGTAGAATTAATTCGTCGAGCGAAGCATAGTTCCGTTTCACCGTTTCAATATGGGACAAGTGTCTCTGGCCACGACTGCGTATAGATATACGAGTACGTGTCCGTTTTTACGTGAAAAAAAGAAAAGAGGAAAAAAGCCTAAACGCCCACTGGATTAGGCGAGGCTTTATACACGAGACTTTGTTCCTCACGGAGGTCCGGCGTCGTTGGCGGTCAACGAACTCTCACACGAGTACGAGATGCAAGCGCGCATATAGATGTATATATATATTAGGAACTTATAGCTCGTCTCTCGGCTCGTAGCAGCATCAGCAGCATCATGAAACGCACAGAGAGCATGAAAAGCGTCGCGACGGCTACGTAGCGTTGTTTGCCTTCGATACGTTCTTCAATATCTATAGGACGTCTCAAAACCCATCCGCATTCTCGAGGATAGTTAGATTACGAGATTCCAAAGAGAAAAGTCTCGAGGTATTTTCGTCTAGGACGCAGCGTTGATGAGATATCGATTAATTAGCGATAGACCAATCCGCTGCCCCGGTGAATGGAAGTGGGCGTGGCAAGCAGGGCTCCAGATTGGCTGTAACTTCGCCCCGCGATATCTCCCAAACGATGCACCACAAAAAAAAACCCCAAAGGACTTTTCGTTCCAGAATTTCGTGATCTTCTCAAGCCCTCAATCTCGAGCACGATTTTTGAAACACTTTGTACAAGCCACGCATATCAATGGCTCGGTTCCTAGTCTCGTGGAACTCTCGTAGAACGTGCAGATTCCTCGCAAACGGGACGTGAGAAAGAAGGAGAAAGCGAACTAACGACAAAGAGGGAATGTTGTCCCAGGACAATGAATAAATTCCCACGTGTTGCTGAAGCAATTCATCGATCAAACACTCGAGCATTTGTGTGTCAACTTTCGAGAAACAATTATACTCGAATCTTAAGAATTTACTGATCGACGTGCTTACCAAGCTTCGACGTTATTATTCCGGCTTTTTTGTTTACGTAAAAAAAATATGAACGTTTGGTTGAAGGTTATCTGCATGTTTTTCTTCGCGAACGTCACCATCCGCCTTCAAGGTTAAACCTCTCGTCCCTTATGGAAATTTATCGCCCTTAAACGTTCACCACGTGTTATTACTTTTTTGTGATTTTAATATCTTCGTAAATAATGCTAATGCACATACGAATGCATAGGAATGCCGCTGTGACTTGAGAACTGATAATATTTTCAAGGTATATTCGCTAAAATACTTCGAACAAAAAAATAAATGCAGTAAAATAAAAAAAAAACGTTACAACGTTTAATATTTTACGAGAAAATCAGTAAACTCATTAATAAAATGAAAAAAATCATCCGAAAAACATCCTCGGTTGAATTTTTTCTAAATTTATTTTTAATGGTGTTTCATTCATTTTTTTACAAGCCGGATTAGCAATTTTTAAACGCTTTAAAGAAAGAAAAACTCTGGTCTAATGTCACCAGTAAAAAAAAAAACACAACAGCCTGAAATACCCAAAAGAATAATTCCATTCGGCTGAGTGACGAAGAAAATAAAAGTTCGTGGGCGGCCCAAAACTTTAACGCAGGCCCTCTCTAATCTGTAGTCAAGATGAGATCCGGCGCGGGTTTCTCGAGTACTCAAGTATTTATACAAGAAACTCCGAAGCTCCCACCATTGAGAGAAGTTTCACTCCTTGTAATAAGCAACATAAATATATATCTGTACACGTTTCGAGAGAAAACGAATTTTCTATACTCAATTTTGACCACTTATGATTGATTGTTTGAAATATTAGACACTACAAACCTTTTCTAAAAAATAAACACGTGTATGGAACGAAATATCCTCTTTTTTTTTTAAATTTCAACATTTTCGTCTTTGTTAATGATTTTTTGAAAAGGTTTTTCAAATTAATTGACTAATTCAAACGAATCGATAACAAGAAACTACGACGTACGAGATTTCTCTTAATTCGTTTCGATAATTGATCAATTAACACTTCGCTAATTATTTACGACCTTTAATAACCGTTGCAAAATGATTCAATTTGTTAAACAACCATTCCATGATTTACCCAACAAAATTCTTTCCCTTCGAACGGATATCAGAAGAAAAAAAAGAAAGAAAAATGCCCGCGCTACAAAAGTCTTAACACATCGAAAGTTTACATAGGTGGCAATTCCACCGAGCACCAAGTCCATAGATAACGTCACCCAAGCGACCGAAACACGATTACATCATCGCACCAATGCCTATAATGATAAAAATGTTATGCAATAGCAACAAATGTAAATAAAAGTATTAAACTCAACTCCAAAGGGCCACAGGTGGAAGTATACGCTTTGTGAACTGTGCGAAATCATTTTATTCGCACATTCCGAATCAGTCTTGTCACAGAATCAAGAGAGATTCATTTAGAGTCATTTTATTACGAAATATTAATTAATTTGTAGCCAATTGAATGAGTTGAAAATTCAATAATCAAAACATTTTTTTTAAGGATTTAGGATCATCCATCATTAAATTTCTAATCACTGCCATTTTCTGAATTATTAATTCATCGATGAATCGAGTTTCAATTAAGGGGCCAGTCCACTTTGGAGCCACGAATAAAAGGCTATTTTCGCGATTTTTTTTGAGGATTCTATAAAAGATATGAATATATAAGTTGTTTGGCTTGATAAATAAAGTCTTGAAATACATAAAAAAAAATTTTTAATTCATTTTTATTCATTTTTAAGTACAAAAACTATAGTTTAACGTAACGCCTGAAAAATAGGTGGGCTAGGTAGCTCCATCACAACTCGGCAACGGCTTGTCTGAAACAAAAAAATCAAAGTCCATTACATTCAGTATGAAACCAGCTACAAAATGACCCTCGGATATAAAGTTTTATCAAAAAATAAAAAAATGGCAGATGAAAAACGAAAAAAGTAAAAAAAAAACGCGTTTTTTCGCAGTTTTTCACAAAAAAAAAAGAGTAAAAATCAAAATTTTAAAACCATCGAGGGTCATCTTGTTGCGAATCATGTTTACAATATGTGGTTCAAATTTCAAGAGAATCGGTTTATTAGTTTTAGAGATACGATGGAGCTAGATTTTGAAAACGTTGTTTCGAGAAAAACGCGTTTGAGCGCGCTATACGCTCAGGTAGACGAAATGAGGTCCTGACGTTCAGGTAAAAAAAAAAATACTTAGAGAGCTCGGATTTTCATAAAATTTTGACACAATATTTCTGAAATTACTTTCGAAAACAGTAAAAAAAATCGATTTTTTGAAATTTTCAAAGTGGACTGGCCCCTTAAAAACTATTAATTTTGTAATTAATATATTTTTTATAAAGTTCGAAATTTTTCATAAATTGACATTGAAAGAAAAAAAGTGTAAAAAGATGGAAAACATAAATTATAAAGGGGACCAGAATAACGCGAAAGTTGGCCATGTGGTCAGAGGACAATTATATGATCATCATTGTGCATTCCTTCTCTCGAAATGATTATTCGCCTTGACCATTCCCCGCGAAGCACAACAATTGTCCCAATAAAATTGTTGACTCAAGCCCGTTGCCATTTTTTCTTTCATTCTTTTAACTTCTTTTTCTTGAAACGTATATTATTTAATCAGCTCTTGAATTTCGTCAAGCAGCCGCACCGTTTTTGGCAAGACGTTGTTCCTCGTGAAAACGAGTGAATGAGCAAAGCTTGCTCAAGAAACGTCATTCTTCGGCAAATATTTGCCACGCAATTTAGCATATAATCATGGTATTTATATTTTACCATTCGAGAATGAAGCAAACATCCTTTTCTTCTCATCTGACTAATATGACTAATGTAATTAAGAGCGACGCCGAATCATTCCCAGGCCGAAATCAAGATTTCTGATTTTTGTCAATTTAACCACTTTCCATATCAAAATTAATGATTATTTCTTCTAAAATCCTTAAAAATCAGTCACGCGATCATTTTTACGTTTAATAAAGAATCAACGAATGTAAAATTGGCGAAATTGATAGATAAATAATCCATAGACGTCATTTTATTTCTAATCTTTCGTTTTGATGTTTTCAATTTCATTTGGTGAATGAAAGTTCGTTGAGTTTGCCATTTTTTTGTTCATTATGCAACAGAAATAACGAGACGTTGCCTCCGGCATTAATTTTTTTGCGAATTAATATCGTAATTCCTCAACGAATTGCTAGTGTTATTTTAACTACGGTTTGTACGTGTAACGAGCCGTGTCTCAAAACTATTTAAGAGCACTCAAACGCGAGCGCTTTTCTATTGTACAAATGAGAGGGCAACTTCCTCCTCGTTGAATTAGCGCAGAGAGCGCACAATGATCATAGAACCATTTTGTCATCACGGTCATTCAACGGCTCTATCCTCCCTCTCTCTCTCTCTTTTTCTCTCGCAATACCATTTCCCGTGACAATAGAACATTTTCAACGCTACTAGCGGAAACTATTAATTAAACTACCGGAATCCCTTCGTGTGATGTGCAAACACACATAAACGCTCGAAAATTAATTACCGGTCTATTATTTTAATAAAATAGAGAGGATTGCATAATCATTCGAATTACGTCAAAAAGATCGTAATTGTTTGATAGAAAATTCCCATTTTTCGATCCTCGTTTTTGACCAGTATCTTAATTACTGAAAAACTCATTTTATCAGATTATAACAAACGTTCATTAACACATTATTATCATCTTAATTCATTTGCTGTCTGATTAAATGTCAAGGTCGTAATTCGAGAATTTATGGCTTCTTCGTGGATAATTTTGTTGTTGCGTATTGGGCATCGTCACTAGTTTTTTTTAATATTGATCAATTGGCTCGAAGTTTTGATCTGGAAGAATATCTGATCATTATTAAATATCCGATATAATAATCAAGTTGGTCAATTTGAAAATTCGATAATTATTAATTGATTAGGTATTAATTAATCGTCCATTTGATAGTCGTTGGATTAAAAAAGGATTAATTAAACTTACAGTTTCAGCCTGTAGAAAGTAACGATTTACGTTTTTCTATTTTCTATTTATCATTTAACAAAATTAATTCACTTTCGGTTGACCTTAAAAAAAATTGATTTTCTTCTATGTTCATCTTGTAACTACATCGTATCGCGATGGGGTGATGAAAAAAAGATACCGTTTAGTTAAACGACTCAAGTTTTCGTATGATTAATGACGAGCTTCCTGAAACCCGAAACTCGGGGTCAAGCAAAGTTCGAAATACACGAATCTCAAATCAGACGATTCTCATTTAAATTTATATATATATATATATATATATATATATATATATATATATATATATATATATATATATATATATATATATATATATATATATATAGACGAGCGGAGCACAACCGTCAGTTCGTGAATTTGAGTCAATGGTTAATAGTATGAGTAAAAAAAAAGCTAATGAGAATTAAGAAAAAAAAATTGATTTACTCGTTAAGAAAACGAATCGAATGAGCACTCGATACTTTTTCAACACTATTCTCATTAGCGTGAGAATCAATCACGCGTGATAGCGTGAGAAATCAATTATTTCGAAAAATTATTCGAAAAGCTTTTTCAAATACGAAGCAATCTGTTTGATTTTCGAAAATCCAAAAAATACCAAAATTTCAAATCGTCGTTTCTCAACGAAAAATGATCGTACAGGAATTTGATGGGAGAGTTTTTCAGCGCTTTTTGGCAGACTTAAAAAATGACATTGGATTCAGTCGAATAGCTCGATTAAAATCAATCAAAATCGTGCGAAATCGTGCATTATTCAAAAGCTTCTTCATCTTTCATTTATTTATCACCAGCTTAGTGACGAGAAAGTTTAAATTACTGCAAGATGCGTTGCTACAGGTCACGGAAAAGATAAATAAAAGATCGAGTGTCGATTTCTTCGTCAACAACGGTACAACGACTTTGGTCTAGCAGTCTTTACTTACTGACAATCCTTTGATACTTCGAACTCCATCGAACGATATAAACTCCTGTCTGTATACTGTTGAGAATTGAGTGACCAGTTAGTCGGGTTACGTTTATGGTCGCGTCTGGCTTGGAGCAGTGACTCGTGTAATAGTTTCATTACTCCATAGAATACTGAGAAAAATGAGCGCAGGTTGTACTTAGTCCTAAAAACAACAGTTATTCTCAAAATGAATCTATTTTTTCACGAAAAAAAAATTGAAAAAAAAGGCTGTAAAATGAGAAAATAAAAGAAATTTTTGTTAAAAATAAGAAAAATCATTGACAATTTAATCAGATTCAATTTCATTAATGAATTTCTTGATTCAAATGACAAAGTAATTAGAAAAAATATTGAGGAAATGAAAGTTATTTACCAATTGAAAGCACGTTTATAATTAATGCTTTTATGGATTTTTTAATAACGAGACTGAGCTCAAAACGAAATGAATAGATCACTGGATAATGAAGAATGATTGATAATAATTATTGATTAGCAAGTGAAATAATTACATGTTAAATATTGGCGGTGGTAAAAATGTGCTCATAACTTTAGTAGGAGTATTAATTACCGATGCAAATGAAGCACGTGATGTTGCAATTAAAGTTAACCATAAGTTAGCGACCTTAAGTGATACAATGATGACATCATATGCGAAGATATAAACGTCGTGAAAATGAGTGGTCAAGAGATTCGTCGTTGTACACACACACAGTTTTTCTACTTACGTAACCAATTGTCGAAGTTCCAGGTCTCCGTAGTCGAGGAGTTTGGCATTATGAATGCAGCCATCATTGCTGTACGTATAAAAGAGATGCAATTCAATTGACAAATTGAGCGTAGTTTCGTTCACTCTTTGTGTGACTCACAGAATAATATTTGACGAGTAATTACGAGCTTCAATTATATTCGACGAATGAAACAATTTAATTCGGTCTTTTCTTCAGATTAGGGCTAAAAACTGAATAAACATCAACCACTTTTTTTACTAACACAATAAAAATGTCGAAAAACAAAATAAAGTCGTGGAATTGTTCTAAAAAAGGATAAATTATTTATTATTAGTTTCATTGATTATTATTGAATGAAAACTTTTAATTACGAAAATAGCAGCGATCAAATATTTAATTACACGAAATCTCGGGCTTGGGCAAGGGTCTTCGGGCTCGAAATATCGTATTACGACTTAGGGCACCCCAGAAGGGTACATTAGGATATCCAAACTGGTAATATTATCCGTTTAACGGTGATACTTTCTCCAAAGATTTGTTTTTTCGTTGTTTCCTTGTCACGCGATCTAGATAATTGTGTGATTGGATATTCCGATTTCTTAATCTCAGTTTTTTTCATGAAGCAACGTAGTTGCAATTGATACTACTTGCGTGCTCTGTAAAGAGCTCGAGGAAGGTAGCATTCGAGGTTTCTTATTCGACCAAAGTTTTTAGATATTTGGCCCCCTTTACTGCATTCTGTAAAAAGTATCCCGTGACAGAATTATGGATCTCGTTTCTTCAAGCAGACTAAACAGTTACTTATGTGTATATATTACGAAAGAAAAAAAGAAAACGAAAGAAATCCTTGGTTACTGAAGCCGTAAAAAAGAGGCTGCGGAGGTACTCGACACCTTTTTTCAGGAGCATTGTATTTATTACAACGACGAAGGGTTACCACGCTCATTTTTCGTCCACGTGCCACTTGGAAATATTTCAGTGTCACAATTGCTCCATATTAACACTAAAATATATACAGAGGGTCCTCAAAATCGCATCTAAAGCTTACAGGATCAATAGCTCATGAAATTCTGAAGAGAAAAGTCCTTAGCGATTTTTCTCTCCGGCGAAGCGTCGATGAGATATTAACTCATTAGTAATAGCCAGTGTGGAGCGCTGTGGAGTGGGGGAAATCACGCCTCCACCGTTCTCACGCTTGCCACGCCCACTCTTGATTATCAACGCACCCGATTGGTTGTTACTAATACGTTAATTATTTCGATAAGGGCGCCTCGGAGAGAAAAATCTTTAAGGACTTTTCTCTTCGGAATTTCGTAATCTAACGATTCCTCAACGTTTGGATCCAACTTTGGGGACAACCCTGTATATAAAGAGTATTCTTCAATTAATTCTATTCACGACCACCGGAGCTGTTCGGTCTTGTGTATTTGACCGACTTGTACAAAGGAGGGGGGGAGGCTCTTTCGAGCATCTCTGAAAGCGGTCGACGTTGTATAGACCAACAGTGACTCATCAATTGAAGCAATAATTCAGTCGTGACAATAAAATGCTCGCGGATGATTCGAACCGCACCAAGTTGTATTTTATTCGGTGTTTTCTTGTTTTTCTTTCAATTTATATTTCTTTTTCTCTCTCTCTCTCTCTCTCAGCGAGTTGCTCACGACGCGTGTACATCAATGACGCAGAATTGAGAATACCAATGACACCGACTTTCACAATACATTCAAGAATTCCACGGTCGTTTCAATTTAGCATTGAAACATTCTTTGCCAACTTATGGCAATGGAAACCAATGTAAATTGCATTGAAAATTGTTCGCCACTTCTCCTCATTTTCCCCGAAAACATAATACTGCATGGAATTTAAACAAATCTCGTAATCGTTCAGTCCTATACACATTTTTTGGAACTTTTCCAATCGAGACATACGACACCTTTGTTTATAAAATTAAGTACAACAACTACGTCATAATTTTGGTCGGGCGTCCCGGACATTGGAGGATCACGAGAAACCGATTAGGATTTAATTTACGAGGACGTTTTATTACAAATGGATCCGACTCCGATCATTATCAAAAATCTTACGTTATCGAACGTTAAATTGATTTTCTTACGTTATAATTGATTTTTATTTTAAACCGTCAACAGCCGCGCTGAGACTTTTTCTCACACTTGTATTAAAACGATGATTACTCGAAAATTTCAAATGGCATAAGCATTTGAATGTTTTTCTGTATTCACCAAATTTATTCTTCTGTATGATAGAAGAATTTAAAAAAAATTTTATTTTTGTTTTTTAATTTTTTTAATTATCATTTCTTGGTTTTTACTGTCAATTATCGTTGCATTTGTTTTTTTTTTTTAAATACAAATGTTTAATAGCCACAATCACTATAGCGAATTTTTTTTCGAGTTCCTATTTATCAAATTAAGCAATTGAAGTTACACATGTGAGAAAATCTCTCATCGTGCGCCCAATGTTTGAAGTGTACGAAGCGCGCCTGCTGACGGGTTAAGCAATTTTTGTGTTAACTCTTTTTATGAAGACATCAAAAACGTTGTTTTCCCTTTCAACATTACTGTTCAATTCTTGAAGATCGATAATAAAGTAATAAAACACGTGTTCATTCTCCCATAATATTGAAAATCAATTCTCCGAGTTAACGATCAATGAATAATAGAAAGAAATCAATTAAAATAACAAAGCCATAGATCGATTGAATTGAAGGGGAAGTAATAATCAGTGGAGGTCATCCGAATGGGCGATTCTATCAATTTTTTTTATTTCAAACAACAAGGAATTTAATTATCGAACAATCAATTTTTTAATTGCTCGTTAATCATCGTTTTACCTCTCCTATATAATTAATTACTGATCATTTACTAGCCCTGCGTGGATCATATGATTTTTGCTGGCTTTATTTTTGTTGGATTTATGGGTCAAAAATAACCCATATGATCCGCTCAGGTTTAATAATAGCTAAACGATTTTATTGAAATTTTTAAAAATGTCTTCACGATTCTGACGATAAAAATATTTCGAACTACGAGTCATTTGTTTTTGTGAAATTTGGACAAGAATAAAGATTCGCAGTTTCCTGTCGGAATGCGATTGAGAAGAAAAAGATGGATGATATTTCGGATGCATATCTGTTTCTTGGTGGCCAGGAGAGTGTTTTTTTTTCTTTTTACCTTCTTAGAATCATTGTCCCCAAACAAGGCATCGTATTAGATCCTCCATGTGGTACGTGGATGGGGTTAAATGGATACGTGACCGGTTAGCACGAACAGTTTTTCCAGGCAGGTTCATTGTTCTCGGATTGTAAGAGGACGATGTAAGACTTGCATATGAACCCCGGTATCTTCGTCCATGGACTCGTATACCTCCGGAGGACTTGGTAAAAAAACAACATTACCGAGCTACTACGACTTGTTCAACATAACCGTTTATAATTATAAACGTCTCATTTATTCTTCATTCATCCCCTCCAGTTTTTACCGTTTTCATTTTTTACTACTCTCTCTCTCTCTCTCTCTCTCTCTCTCTCTCTCCCTCTCCCTCTCCCTCTCCCTCTCCCTCTCCCTCTCCCTCTCTCTCTCTCTCTCTCTCTCTCTCTCCTCTCTCTCCCTCTCTCCCTCTCTCTCTCTCTCTCTCTCTCTCTCTCTCTCTCTCGCTCTCTTAATTAATTTTTATTTGAAGTTAATTTTGATTTTTTGGAATTATATTGAGCCTATGATGTTAAGTTGGTATTATTTTGTATCATTTTTTTTGATCATGAATTGTTATGAATTTTGTATGATTTATTTGTGCAAAATGTTAAATGCCAGAGGATTATGTATCCTAGTGCATAAATAAATTCTAATTCTAATTCTAATTCTGATTCTCTCGAATATCGAAGAAAAAATATAGAATATCAGAGGAGTGTTCTTGCTGTAGGGGGTGTTATGTTGTGGAATGAGTTGCCTTAATTGAGTTTGAGTTTGGTAAGGCCAGCGTTTAAACGTTTTGTGGCTGAGAAGCTTCTAGAAATGGCAATGTAAAAGATCGGGGTCTTAATTATTCCTTAATTATTAATTTTGAATTATATTAACTCTTTCACGTTTCTTTTGTATAATTTTATTATTATATTTGTCATTATCGACAGCGATAGGTGCGCGGTCGGGTGTGGCTTCGGCGATCTCCAAAATTAAGCAGACTCGGGCGAGGTCAATACTTGGTTGGATGACCGCTTAGCCATGCATCGGCTCGTGCATCAATCGCTGAGCGGAAGGCAGTTTTTCTCAGTTTCTGATGGTACTAATCAATTGAAACTCGGTCAAAATATAGCCGCCTGTATCGGCCGGGGTTTCTACAGTTTCCCTTGGCCCTCGTGCAAATGCGATACTGTAGTGCATTAGGAAAGAGTGGTTGTGGGCAACACTCTCTTGAGGGATTTCTCAGGAACATCGAAATTAGGAAATTGGAAATTAGTGAAGTGGGGAAAAAGTGGGGTTAATAAAAAATTATATTTGTTATTATTTTATATTGCGTTAGTCATCATTTTCTTTGTAATAATTGATTTTCGGTTTATATTGAATATTTTATGATTCTTTTGTATTATTTTGTTTACTTTTTTGTTAAATTGTTATTATTTTATCGTTTATTTTTGTAAAAACGTTATATGTCAGAGAACTCATTTGTCCTGGTGCATAAATAAACTCTACTGTACTCTAATCTCTCTCTTTCTCTCTCTCTCTCTCTCTCTCTCTCTCTCTCTCTCTCTCTCTCTCTCTCTCTCTCAGAAACCAATTAATCTTGTATTACTTTTACGAGACTTCGATGTGTAAGACAATCGCAACATCCATTCGCTATAACGAATTAACCATTAGGCTCGAGTAAAGGTTCGAACGAATCGTTATTATGAATGAATTTGTGATAATAAAGTTTATAAATTGTTATTCATCATTTACGTTCGTTTTCTGGACTCGTGTAAAGGTCTTTGACTTGATGAAACTAATTTTTTAATTAAAGCAATAGATCGAATTAAAAAAAATCGTGACTCTTCATTTATGTTATTTATGGAATTGGAATAATAATATTAATTTTGATAAATGATGAAAAAATGTGATCCTGGTTAATTTTTGATGATTTTATTGTTTAAAAATAATAATTATTAGAATTATATTAGGGCAGGGATGAAATGCTTGGATCAGGTCGGTTACAATTTCCATGTTTTCAACTGGAGTCGGAACTCTTGCAAGTTCCAAGTTAGCTCACACTCGTTTGGCACTTTGCCAATGCTCGTCTCTCGTCATTTTGTAGTTATTCCCTTCGGGATGTATCCCTCTCGTATTCGCAGTTATTTTCGCACATGTAAACCGCCTCAATAATAGATCATTTGGAATAACAATTTTCGCGGTTAACCAATGATCCTCAATTTTTATAAGAATTTGCTAGATCAAAGAAAACATTTTTGGCATTTTTTTTTTAACGTTAAACGATCGATCTTTGTAGAAATCACTTCCATTTCGTTTTTTAATTGCTATACGTTTGATCAAGTATTTTCAAACGAATAAAATGATCGATAAAAATTCAAAATCTGGCCGCCAGCCTCGATTATTCTTTGAAACAAAGGGACAAATGTAATTCCAGTGAAATTGGAATGACTCAGAGGAAACCTTCTCCCCTTGGCTGTTTCGGAGATCTTGGAGGCAAAAGGAAGAAAAACGCGAAGTCGAGGGAAGATAATCGTGGATACGATACCTTCTAATGCTGAAACCATTTATTTCGCTTGAGAACCAAGAATATTAGGATTCGAAAAGAATTGTAAATATCAGAATAAAATCAAAGTTGTCAATGCAGCTTGAGGGTTCATTTGTCGTTATTTTTCTTCAGCAAAAACAAAAGAAAAAAGCTGTACCAAACCACAAAATCCCATGAACGTAAATGCCCATATACAAACGCGGGGTCGGCCATTTCATGTTCTTCGATGTTTATCCTCAACCACACCAGTTGTCGCATTCCCGATTCGTGCTCTCATTTGAAACGTGATACAGTACAAGAATTAAACAGGGACTCCACGAAAGTGCATTTCAGTCCAAGTGCATATCGGAGAAAAGAAGAAAAAGAAAGAGAGAGAGAGAGAGAGAGAGAGAGAGAGAGAGAGAGAGAGAGAGAGAGAGAGAGTGAACTGCACGGAACGTTTTAGGGTGTGTTGCGTCTCGTTCGGGTCGATTCGGTCAATGGCACTCCCACAGTCTGTGGTTCGCTCTCGTTATTCTTACGGTCGCGAGCGATGATTACGCGTACGCTTTTCTCGCTATACCCAACGCCCACACTAGTGCGAAAGAACAAGAATAAAGGGAGCACAGAGAGAAGACGAAGGACAAAAGGGTTTATATTGTAAAAAATATACGGGTTGTCCCGAAAGTTCAATATCCAAACATCGAGAAATCTTTAGATTACGAAATTCCGAAGAGAAAACTCCTTAAGCATTTTCCTCTCCGATGCACCGTTGCCGAGATATTTAATCAATTAGTGACAACCAATCGCGAGGACAGTGGGCGTGGCGAGTGAATTCCAATGATTGGCTATCGCTAATCACTCGATATCTCATCAACGCTTCACCGCAGAGCAAAATCGCCAAAGAGTTTTCTGTCCAGAATTTCATGATCTATCAAGCCCCCGAACCTTAGTCACGACTTTTAGGACTCTCTATATACATGCAGCCCGCGAGAAATACAACGAAACGCACGTCTCGTCTTACGACGAGCCTGCACGCCAAGAAGCTTCGGGAATAAGAGTGCGCGTCCAGCCTGGCAATAATAACCCTTAACGCGTGAGAGAATGCGAGACATGACGTCATTCTCTCTCTCTCTCTCTCTCTCTCTCTCCCTCTCTCTCCCTCGCTCTCTCGCTCTCTCTCTCTCTCTCTCCCTCTCTCTCCCTCGCTCTCTCGCTCTCTCTCTCTCTCTCTCTCTCTCTCTCTCTCTCTCTCTCTCTCTCTCTCTCTCTCTCTCTCTCTCTCTCTCTCTCTCTCTCTCTCTCTCTCTCTCTCCTCTCTCTCTCTCTCTCTTTCGCGCTCCTTTCTTTTATTCGTCATTCGTCACGCTGTATATCAACTCTTTACAGGCTTAACGGCGTAATGAAAAGGATCGAAAGCAGAAACTAATATGAAGGTTAGACCCTTTTTCTTGTTAGTTTAATCGATTTTATAGCTTTTCTGTTATTTTATATATCTATAGACATGTGCATACATATATAAACGTACACGAGTGAGGAGGACCATGAGAAATATTTCAGATTGATGACCTAATGCTCCGCCACACGAGAGACGTTTGTATATAAGAGAAAACCCGACGCCCAGCTTCCTCCCCAAAACTTGTGACAAGATGCATTGACGTGCACATATATACGAGTTATATATATAAATATATCGTATGCATATACAAAACTTAGTTGAATCCCTACGAGCACGATAATATGCTGACGAAAGATACGATCGATAAGTATCAAGGACGTCTTTATACGTGGCTCTCTCGAAAAATAAGATTGCTCATGAGTTTTTGTCCACCAATTCTCCTCGTTCCTTCCCCATAAATTGCTATCACAATAGATCGATCGTACGCAATAAGAAATTTCAATTTTCACGATAATTCTTACGGAGCTTTTTAGTACAAAGTCAAAATGTCAATCTTGCGAGAAAAATGTAAATTAAACAATTTATATGGAGGTTACCACGATAAAGTTGATGGAATTTTCGTTGTGACACACTCGTTTGACATTACGAATGAGTAGGACAGTTTTTAAGAATGCACGTTAGCTAATGATGCGTCATTACACAATTAAATGAATAATAAAGTGTTTTCCTGGTTTAATTATGTTTATACGTGCCTACAGTCGAATAAACAATTATTCTTTAATGTCGCATTTATGATGAATTTTTCTTGAAAGACATTAATATTGATCAAAAGTAAACAAGACTGTTCAGGGAGCTTGAAGCGTTGAAGAAGAATTAATAGTTAAATCAATCCCTCGTCACCGTAAAATCGAATGTCTATCTTTTCAAATATGGCCGTTGTACCTGCTGGAAAGAAAGCTTAAAGAGTTTGCTCCTATAAATCATTTACCGTTTGACACACCGAAGAAAAGTATTCTACACGGTGCATAAATTTTCTTTCCTTCCTTTTTATTATTATGGTTTTTACAGCTAGCTGAATAATCTCCTATGAGCATAAGGCTTCGTTAAAAATACAAAATACATAATAATCTCTCAGAACCTCGTTTCGTTTACGAAGAGAGGGGGGGGGGGGGGAGGGGGTTAAAAAGTCGTAAAGTTTGGACTCCACAAGATGATAGGCTTATCTCTAATCCTGCGAAAATGAATATATTTTCTTTACAATAGTAGAAAAGAGCAGCTCCATTTTTTACAGCAATGAAGATTACGTCTGTCACTTTTTCAAATCGTCCCCTTTTTATCGGCCAACAAATTGAGCAAATTTTTAAACTAGAATATCTAAAAATAGAAACTCGCTTCATTCCAACGATGCAAATTTGAATCAGCGTTCTTTTTTCACTCCCAATTTTTGCTAACGGATACTTTCGAAGTTTTAATTCTCTCCATGCGTCGCTAACATTCCCAATTGCATATTTTAATAAATAGTTTACAAATGGTTCCACAGGATCCTAATTTACGTGTACATGCTGCTAATCCTGTTGATGAAATCATACATGCATGATTGAGGAGGCTCAAAAAACGTTCCCTCGAGCACCTCATGGTGTGGTCTTATATGTGACATCGCGGTCATATGTTTTTTTGGTGACGATGACACGTATCTGACATCATACACCTCTAAATACACGAACGTGCATATTATTCGAAATAGATTTGCGGTACTAGTACGAAAGAAAAAACAGCGAATAAAAAGAGCGAGCGTCCGTTATAAGTGGTCGATTTGGCGGGACTTTTAAGGAGAAATGGGTGACGCGACGCATCCGCAATTATTTTTTTCTTCTTCTCTCTCTTTTTATTGTTTATTTTTTTTTTTACAGCTCTCCGATATGTCGCATCATTATTTTTGCATCATGCCGATCATTCCATGACTTCATATGTTTACATTCATATTCTTAGTCAGTATCCGCCATTCGCAACATCGCGAACACGTACAGAATCGAGCAATGTCGTCGTCCTTCCGCGTACACGAGACACTCAGGGTTTTTCAAACGATGATGAAACTCTTTCATTGCATTTAAACTATTTTCAGACACTGAATATTTATTTTTTGGCTTGAGCATCATGCAGTTGCTGTTTTTGACAGCGTCCTTTCATCTTTCGTCGAATATCGAAAATACCCGCGGCAATAACAATCGCGTTACGATTCATTTTCATCGATTTAGTCCTTCGCCCGAGTCACCAATGTCATTCATCTATTTATATCCGAAAATAATTTCTCAATTTATGGGATTTTTTTAATTTAACTTCGTTGAGACTTTTATCGATGGATTTTCAATTTAGACATTTTTCGTACACATATTTATAATTATGTTTATTTATATCAATAAATATGATTATTATTCGAGGAATTACTGATTAAAGTTATTCTTATTAGTGGAAAATAAATGGAAATTTGAACATTATTAAAATTGGTAAATTTTAAGGAGATTGAAATCAGTATCGATCGAATTTTTTTTTATCATAGCATGGAGCGAAGAACTCGATCTCGTGACACAGCCTATACCTACTAGGGCAGTCTCGTTACGTATTCCTGTTGTAAGAATAGAATAACGAATACATTAATGGGTGTGCCCAGCACGGATGTAACTACTAAAAGACGAACCTTCTGCCAATTTCTTACGCCTTGCATACAACCTGAAAAATCGTCTACGTCGTCGCGATCCATCAGTGGAATTTATATGTTTCTACATGCGATTAAAACACGCTCGTTTTAAACTCGACGTTACAAAGCACTTTTGTTCATGCGAACCACGATAAAAATTCCCAGAACCATCTTCGCTCAGATTTATAGCACTTTTCCAAACCACTGTACGGTATGGAATATTTTTTATAACTAGGTTACTACAAAAACGTAAGGGGAACGATATTTTTTCAAAATTTTTAAGTATTCGCAAAAAAATAATCAAAGATCGATAAAAATATGAGCCGATTTTTATAAAGGCGAATGAAGCACGAGAGAAACATCAAAATAAAATAAATTTGCGATATTCTAAAAAAAAAAAAAAAAATCACTTTTATTATCGATTAAGGTAAAACAGCTGATGCTAACTAGTCAAATCAGTGCTAAATTTTCAAAATAAATTTATGCAAAGTTAAATGCACTAATTAAATAATTCGACGATTGATTTGTATTACAGCATGTTTTATTAACCTAAAAATATATTAATAACAATAGATTTGCAAAATTTTCAACCGATAAATGCAAAATTCTGCGATTTAATATTTTCATCTAGATTTTTCAAAGAATAATTCGGATTTTTCAACCGATTTTAATGCATCACGTCTTATTTTGTTCCTCAAGAGAATCTCTACGAATTTACCATGTGGATTTTTTTCTGCGTTTCATCGTTTTATTGTTGCAGCTAATTGTTTAATTGGCTAAAAAAAATGTTCATAAACAAATTGCTGCAATTTTCATATTAACAAGTATAGAAAAAAACCTACTCGGTGAATTCATAGAGGATCTCTTGAAGAACAAAATAAGACGTGATGCATTAAGGCGCACCGCTAGTGTGACTGCCCAAAAAAAAGGTGATTTTTGGGAATTTATTGAAAAAAAAGTATTGCATCGAATGTTTTAAAATTTCGAGGATATATTTATGTATAAATTATGTATATACAGTAATTTTTTTGTATGAAAATATTCAATTTTCAGCGACTTATGCGCCAGCTTCCAAGTCCAAAAAAAAAAAGTTCTCCCACTGCTGCAGTGATTGCGGCCTTCAGAGTGCTTGAAAAAATAAAATAAAAAAAGTCCGTTAAACTAGAAGGTATTGCCTGTACAATGACGCAGGATTGTGAAAAAAAATTAAAATCCAACAAAATGGCGGAGTTTTGAAAAAAAGTTCCAAATTACGTTTAAAAATCTGATGATTTTTTGCATGGCAAATTGGCATTTTTTATCCAATCGAAAAACTGGAGGGTCATTGTATGAAGAAACAAATACTAAATACGCTAAAACGAGATTCAAGTCGATCGGATGATTCGTATTCGAATTAGAACTGCAGCAAATTTGAAAAATGTCGTTTTGAAAAAAACGCGTTTAAAGATAAAAATATTGATTTCATTGTTAGAGCAGCTGCTCTTTAGAAGGCTGTAGTTGAAAAATTATTTGAGATCCGCACTTGAAATTTTAGTATGTTATTTTTGAAGGTATAGACTATCGAAAAATGAAAAAAAAGAAATCGATTTTTTGAAAGTGTCACACTAGTAGTGCCCCTTAAAATCGGTTGAAAAATACGGATTATTCTTTGAAAAATCTCAATGAAAATATGATATCATGGAATTTTGCAGTTATCAGTTGATGATTTCGCAAATTCATCGTTATTCATTTTTTTTTTAGGTTAACCCTATCTACACACTACAGGGTCCAATGGACCGACAGCAATACTACATTTTCATCTTTTTTTCACCATATGCCTGTTCATAAACGTTATAACTTTTTATCAAACGACTTATTCGCTTTATTGATTGCTTCTCCGGATTGGTCGGTGTCTGGCGTTTCGATTTCACTATAATTAAACCTCAATAGACGCGTTTCTTACAATGTTATAGAGCAATAAAAGTCGTCGGTCCAATAGACCGATAGTGTGTAAATAAGGTACTAAAAGTTATAGTGCGTAGCTAGGGTTAATATTGACCTGCTGTAATACACATCAATCTTCAATTAATTTAATTAGTGCATTGAACTTTGCATGAATGTATTTTGAAAATTTAGCACTCATTTGACTAATGTGACGCAGCCATATTGCCTTAAAATCAGACAATTATGAATTTTTCAATTTTTTCATTTTCTATGAAGTATATGTTTGTAATTATTCACAAAAAAAGACAGCAATTGGTTAAAGTACTAGAAAATAACAATTTTTCTGAAAGACCATAAAAAACATTGCAATGTTCTATAAAAAATAATGTTTATTATCGATAAAAACTGAAAATAACGAATTTTTATATTTTTTTTTTATTTGATACTAAATATATTTGTAATTATTCACGAAAAAGACAACAATTGGCTGAAGTATATTTACTAAGAAATAACAAATATTCTGAAACAGCATGAAAAATAAATAAATTTGCAATATTCTATAAAAAATCATGTTTATTAACAATGAAAAAACATATTATTACGAATTTTTATATTTTTTCATTCGCTACGATATATATTTGTAATGTTTCATGAAAGAAGCAACAATTCGTCGAAGTATATCGAGTAAAAAATAATAAATTACCTGAAACATATGTTGTTGTCGATAAGAATGTTCTTATTTCAAAAAATAGAAGAAAAAAAATCTATAAAATGTAGGGCAAGAATTTGGTCAATATTAGATAATTTTCTCGAACAAATAAATTCATCAAATTTTCTAGTGACGTAGAAAGGAAATGATAAATGGATGGTTCTATTCCCGTACGAATATAAAGGGTAGCGGGTGAGGCAAACCAAGGGATCGGGAGTTCGTGCAAGCTCGTGGGTGCAGTGAGTCGGTTTATGGGGAGAACAGTGGCGCCCTCGATCGTACGTTTAACATCCGGAATGGACCGTTGCTAAGGGCGCCCATAAAATATATACTCCCGGCTTATAGAAAGCTCAAACTATGCTTTCTAAGACTAAGAGGGATGCCTGCACGTAGCCGGACTACCATTAACCTAAATTCCCCAACCGTCAATCCTTCTCGGCTAATCACATATTTCACTTGTGGAGTTTAAACGCCTCCAAAGACGCTGCGACTCTTGTTTCTTTCTAGTTCGACATGTGTGTTCGATTAATCAATAGGAAATTCAAATATTTTTCAAAAATGATATCGTATCGAACAAATTTATCATTTTTATCAATTAATTTCATTGAAATATTCAAATCGATCGATAAACATAAATTAAAACACAATTTTAACGTCAATATGATTTTTGTTTTGATATTACGAATTAGAAAATTTAATAACAATTATTAATTATCTTTTTTAAAGTCGATCAATCCAATTTATTATATTTAGCATTAAATTTCATTAAAATATTCAAATTAGTCGATATAAATTAATTAAAACACAATTTTAACATCAATATAATTTTTTTCTTCAAATATAATGAATTAGAAAATTTAATAATATTTATTGATTGTCTTTTTTAATGTGGATCAGTCCAATTTATTATATTTAGCACTAAATCTCATTAAAATATTAAAATTAATCGATATAAATTAATTAAAACACAATTTTAACATTAATATAATTTTTATCTTGAAATATAATAAATTAGAAAATTTAATAATATTTATCGATTATTTTTTTTAATGTGGATCAGTTCAATTTATTATATTTAGCATAAAATCTCATTAAAATATTCAAATTAATCGATATAAATTAATGAAAACTAATAAATTGATATAATGAATTATAAAATTTAATAACAATTATTAATTATCTTTTTTAAGGTGGATCAATCAAATTAATTATATTTAGCATTAAATTTCATTAAAATATTCAAATTAATGGATATAAATAAATTAAAACACAATTTTAACGCCAATATGATTTTTGTTTTTGATACAATGAATTAGAAAATTTAATAAGAATTATTAATTATCTGTTTTATGTAGATCAATAAAATTTATTATATTTAGCATTAAATTTAATTAAAATATTCAAATTAATCGATAAAAATGAATTAAAACACAATCGTAAGATCGATATGATTATTTTTTAAGCATAATGTATTAGAAAAATGAATAAAAATTATTCTATTTTGTGTGAATTTTTTCTATTAAAAAATTATGTTATAACGAAACAAAATTTAAATTTTTTTAAAATACGTTTTTATTTATTTATTTATTTAGAAGGATTTTAATTTTGATTTTATTGACGTTACTTAAAAAAAATGATTGCTTGAGAAGCGATTTAGATAACTCTATCAAAACTGCACCCAATGACATCGATAATAATTGAGAGTTACGAAATGTCATATCGATGCTCGAAGATATTAAAGTAGATCGAAGAACGTCAGGACGTAGAAACGAGTAGCACTCTACTTCTTGGCGGGAAGAAACGTTTGCTTGACCCACATTAGAAGGGGAGCGGTAATGTGCCACGAGCCCAAAGGCACTAAACAATAGATCATTCGCACGGAGATGATCGCGAAAACGAAAATAAAAGAAGGAGGAAAAAAACGAAACGTAAAAATTAACGGGACACGGTCACGCATGGGCTTGGTGTTTTATTTGAGTTTTAGCGTTGTCATCCCCCTCTAGGATCGTTTCTTTTTTTCTCCATCTCATCCCCTTTTGAATCTTCCTTTTCGATCGAACAAAACTCTCGCTAGGATTATCGGCTCAAATATAAACTCGCCTTATTTACTCTCTAATCACAAAACTGATTGTGTGTCTTTGTAATACAACGAGGCGTGGCAAAATGGCCTGATTTCAAATTGCTATTCAATTGATTTAAAATCATCTCCTTGCGTTCCAAACTCCCAACGCCCCGAATATTTACTCGTTCAATTACCACGATTGCATTCTGACCTCGAAATATTTTACTGAGCAAATTATCAACCAGGCGCAGTTGGTTATCGAAATTATTTTTTTTTTTACTGCTCGTAATTCTTTTCATAAACAATTTTGGACCAAATTTTAATTCGTCGTAATTTAAATATCATTTCGTCGTTTTTTACCTCTATTTTTACTCATTTTTTATTTTTTATCGAAAAGACATAGAAATCCTTGAAATACAATGAAAATTCTTTTTTTTTTTCATTTTTCGTAACTTCAATAATGATTTGGTTTTTTATTATTTGTTACAGCTCAATGTATGCCGAACAAAGATGCGAACAAAGATGATTATCTGGAGGACGGTGAATACGACGAGGACGCAACAATCGGCAATGACGATGATGATCCTACCCAACCAGCTGATGCTGGGCCAACGGGTCCTGTACACGTTAGATCGAGAAATACGACGTTCACTGTCCGGCGTGGCGACACCGTTGAATTTCCTTGCGTTGTGGACAACGCAGGTACCCACCAATATTGTCATTTTTGTTTATTATTAAAATTGAATTAAAAGCAAAAAATAAAATCATTTTTGAAGTTATTTTTCAGTATTTACAGCTTTAGAACATTTTTTTTACATTAATCAATTTTATTGGGTAGAAAAAAAAATTTTTATCCCATTTATCATTTTACTGAATATTTTAATATGAAATAATTTTGTTTCCCAGCTTTTCTGTATTAATTAATAAAAGAGAAGAAAAAATTCACTTTTTTGCATTATTCAATGAATTTTTTTTTGTATTTTAAACACAATTCACAATTTAACGATTTTTTTGGATGACAAGAATAATTTGAAATAAATTGTTTTGTTTTTAGTTCCTTTTTCATTGAATACGCCGTTTTTTTGTTGTTGTTATAGAGGACACAGTAATCAGCTGGTCTCGTGGTACCGAATTATTATTCGTTAACGATGAAGCGATGAATGAGGACAATTTGCGATTCAGTCGTGCTTCAAATTTGAGTCTTATACTTCGTAACGTTGAGGAAAAAGATGCCGACTACGAGTATCGTTGCCAGATCTTGGTCAAACCACCGATCGAGATTTCTCACAAATTGCACGTTGTCGATCAACCCCGCGAACCGTTGAACGTTATTCACGTTAGACCTGCCAAACGTGTGGAAGTCAACGAAGACGGCAATATTACTTTTGGCTGCGATACGAGCATCGAACCCAAACCCCATGTCATCTGGTCACACAAGGTCATTTTCCATTTTTTAAATCAATTTTTCTCTCATTTCTATTTGAAAGAATTAAAATTCCATCATTTTTCATTATTCGAATTAATTTGTGACGATTACTCCATAATTGAATAAGAATTTTATTGACAATTTTTTTTGGATTTCCCATTTAAAGATTAATGGAAAATTTCATCGATTCCAAACAATCGATTGAAATAATTCGTTCTAATTACTCCATAATTAAGGTAATATGCTTCACACTAGTCAAATGAGTGCTAAATTTTCAAAATACATTTATGCAAAATTCAATGCACTAATTAAATTAATTGAAGGTTGATGCCTATTGCAGCATGTCTTAATCTAAAAAAACATTTTACCCTAGAAGCCCACAGTCTATTTTTTCAACGTAAACCCCACACTGGGCTAAATAATTACCACAACATTCTCTTTAACATAAAATATTTCTCGTATGCGATAATAACGTTTAATTGTATACCAATCTCTTCGTTTTTTGATAACGAAGATAATGGGGTATGATAAAATCGCATTTTGTAAATATTTAATGGTAAAAACTCTATAAAACCAAAATAATGGTTTAAAAAAAATCGTTCGGGACGGAAATTTGACATTTTCGTGGGGTAACCCCGTTGTGGGGTTCGAGGGTTAATAACGATGAATTTGTGAAATCATTATCTGATAACTGAAAAATTCCATTATGTCATATTTTCATCGAGATTTTTTAAAGAATAATCCGCAATTTTCAACCGATTTTAATGCACCAAGTCTTATTTTGTTCCTCGAGAGATCCTCTACGAAATCACCCCATAGGTTTTTTTTTCTAAATTTGTTAATATGAAAATTACGGCAATTGGTTTATGAATATTTTTTTTAGCCAATTGAACAATTGGCTGCAGCAGTAAAATGATGAAACTCAGAAAAAAATTCACTCGGTGAATTCGTAGAAGATCTCTTGAGGAACAAAATAAGACGTCGTGCATTAAAATCGGTTGAAAAATACGGATTATTCTTTGAAAAATCTCGATGAAAATATTAAATCGCAGAATTTTGCATTTATCGGTTGAAAATTTTGCAAATCTATTGTTATTAATATATTTTTAGGTTAATAAGACGTGCTGTAATACAAATCAAGCGTCGAATTATTTAATTAGTGCATTTAACTTTGCATAAATTTATTTTGAAAATTTAACGTCCGCATCAGCTATTTTACCTTAAATGAGAATTTTGTCGGAGTGCAAGTTTGACGCTCCATCAATTTATACTCTGGAATACTTAAAATTCTCATGGATACAAAGTAATGGAAAAAGATAATTTAATTACTCGTATTAATGAAAAATTAATCGGAACTGGAAATACGAGAAAGAAAATGATTAAAAGAAATAATGATTTTTAAAAATTCTCCTAAAATTAAAAAAATTCGCCTTCTAATGAAAAAATGTGTGAATCGAAACTTGAACTTCAATCCTTATTTATATAAATATCGTTCAATCATTCGCCAAAAATTTTCAGACTTCCAGGAGAAAAAACCTTTTTCTACTTTTGTTTCGTTATCGTGAAAATGATTTTCGTTTTTTTTTCTTAACAGGGTGAAAGGCTACACAATGGCGAAGAGATCGAAGCAGGAGGCAATTTTTTAACGATAAAAAAAGCGACAAGACACCATGCTGGACTTTATCAGTGTCTGGTTGACAACGGCTCCGAAAAATTGCTGCACGCGGCGATCGAAGTCATTGTCAAATGTAAGAATATTAAGAACAAAGAAACAAAATTAAAAACAGAAGAAAAAATTTAATCAATTTTGCGATAACTGTTTGTTTTTTTTTTTTTTTAATTATTTTTTCAGACAAACCTGTGATCGAAACGGAGCACGATACGGTGCACACCGGACCTGGATTGAAATCCACCCTGACGTGCATCGTGCACGCTCATCCTCGTGCCAAAGTAACGTGGTACAAAAATCAAAAAATGATAAACGAGAAAAATGGCCGTAAATCATTAATCGATGAAAAATCACGACACACTCTTGTCATCGAACATACGACGCAACATGATTTTGGACAGTATTATTGCATAGCGAAAAATCAACTTGGAGAGGCGAGTCGAATGGTCGAACTTACAGGTAATTTATTGTCGCGAAAAGAAAAGTTTAAAATTGCTTTTGAATTTTTTTATCAAAACTGGAAACATATTTTTAATTTAATGAAAACGATTTCAGTTCGTTTAAATTTCTTTCAATAAACATTTCAGTCGTCATTGGAATTTTACCAAAAAAATAAAGAACAAAAAAAAAAAAAGAAAAACATTTTAAATTTGTTTTTTTCCACATCAAATTTTGTTCTTTTTAGGAACACCATCCCGACCAAGATTTCACGGTGGTGAATTTGACGAAGATAATTGGATCTTTCTTCTGAAATGGCACGTTGAAAGTTACGCACCAATAACCGAGTACAAAGTGAGTTTTTTGTTCTTCGTGTCGTGGGGAATAATATTGGTGTTTTCTAGAGCAAAAAAAAAAATAATATAAAATATTTTTATGTAAATAATGCGATAAATTTTTTCGATTTTATTTTCATTGCAATTTTTTACAGTTGGAATACCGTAGCGAGGGCGAATCGACATGGAAATCAGTCAGTCCTCGTGTCTATAATGGACGAGGGAATCAATTCACAGCTGAACATGCCCTGCGAGATCTTCAGCCTGGTTCGTACGAAGCGAAACTCATGGCCAAAAACGAATATGGATGGTCACAATTTTCGGGCGTTCACACGTTTAGAATAGGTACGAATTTTTAACTCTCTTATTTTCTGCGACTTATTTTTGTAACATCAAAAAATCAAATGTTTTTCACCAACATTTCGAAGCTAAAATGTCGATTCGTCATAATTTTAGTAATTAACGATTTTACCAGTATCTGAAAAAATTCAGCAAATTTTGAAACCTCACGAATGTTGATTTCCAATAGTAGAAATTCAAAATAATAATAATAATAATAATAAACGAATGGTTTGAAGAAAAAAAATTGTTTGACCAATAATTAAACAATAATTTATCTCGATTTTTTCAGAATACGCTTTGGAAAATAAACAAGTCGGTGAGTATTTATCGTGTGTACTTTTTCTTGTCACTAAAAGAAGAATTGTGAAAAATCGTGGTATATTTTGAGTGATGTTTAAAATTTGGAAAATAAAAAGGTAATTATTATTATTTTTTTACAGCCACGACTGCAGGGAGTACAACGACTCAGCCACTTTTGGCACTGACTGGTTTTCTCGTGTTTCTAGTAGCGTCTTATCGGTTAAACTACCTGTAATTCATTTATTACTTTATTCTACATAGGTAAGAAAAACATGAGATTTCTTAGTAAAAAAAAAGTTTATTTGTACTTGATTAATTATGAGAATTAGTGTTTTTCATTGGATTTTTTAATCGTTTTTCACTCATTCGCCATTTTTGTGTTTCAATTTGTAAATAAAAAATATTATCTACATTTTTTATGGATTGTTAATGATTTTTAATTCATGAAAATGATTTTTTTCAATTAATTTGCTCAATTCTTTAACTTCAGGTAATTTGCTGCAGCCAAAGCGTACACCAGCAGACATGACGGATACGATGGACGTGAAAAAAAATAGTCCTGGAAAGAAAAAACGATCATACCTTTCAACGCGCTTCGCCTCTGGCAAAGAAAGCAAAGTTTTGACACGAACAACAATGTTAGTTGAAAGGAAAAGTCGTAAGGAAGACCGAATGTTCCCGAGCATATGTGCAAGCATATTTTCCGGAAAATTTGGGATAAAAAGAGGAAAAATTCCATGGAAATAATTGGTCGTGTAAGAAAGGAAAAAAACAGGAATGGACAGCCACGTGTTAAATTCGAGGGTACGCCATTTTTTTCTTTGTGTGCTTCTGAGGGTGTCAAATAAAATCATAAACCACAAAACAACCCTCGACTTTCTTAAACGAGAAAGTGCCTAGAAATCCAATGGTGTCTTTAACATTAAAACAGAAGAAAATAAATCTACGAATTTATTAAAAAAAAAAAAAGAAAAATAGAAACAAGATATAGAGCGAATGTTCTGTAATACGTCCGAGTACGGTTCCATTGTTCATTAGTTATTGATACGACAGAAAAAAAGGAAACAGAATTTAAAAAAACTAATCATTGGTTGCTACGAGCTCAAAAGTTTCGTTGTCAGTAAACAAAAAAAAACACTGAAAATCGGACATTTTTAATATGTTGTACAAAATATTTCTCGTACTTCCATACGCCCCACTGCTAGTCTCATTTTTTACATCAATCGTTCAGCCATAAAACAAGAAAATAGTAAAAATAATGAAATCGGCAATACTTTATCCCAAAACAAAAGAATGTCACTTTTTCTCCAACATTTTTGTGATTTTTTATCTTTGTGCACTTCCGGCTTACCCGTCAAATATTTCAGACTTAAAAAAACATAAATGGAATTGAAAGAATCGGAAAATTGAAGGAGTCATTGATTTTATTTTATTTTAATATATACACGAAGTAAACGAAGCTATTTTCGAAACACTAAGATTTCAATAAGGTGCCTTTGTAAACGTGAGTGTGTTTCATTCATTGATATATATATGTGAAGAAAAAGCCGATCTAATATGCCCTCCTAGGTGTGCCATTCATTTGCTAGAGGAGTACATATTATATATTTAAGAACGAGGAAAACAAAAAAAGAGCATTTTTTTATTTTCACCTCTATCAAGATTTACATTTAAGATACACGTACATTAAAGTATATTTATATATACATATTATTATTATTATTATTATTATTACTATTATTATTATTATTATTATATATATATATATATAAATACCTGTATAACAATAGTATTCATTTGTATATGAATTAAGTCAAGAGATACGCGATCGTTATTATAATTTATTTTTGTATGCTTAAGAGTACGAACAATCTTATGAATTGATAAAAAATCATGAGTTTGACCCTAAAATGCCAGGATCGAGGTTTTCATTATGTATTTTTCGCGAAACTTCGTGTCAGGATAAAAACAATACGATTTTGCAGTTTGCATTGTCGAAGTGCAACGAAATTAATTGAACTTTTAGTCAAATGTGACGATTTTTAGTCGAAATTTATTGACAGATGCTATAGAAAAATTCGTTAGAATTTTTTTAAAGCCTAAAAGATGCAAAAAAAGTTGTTCGATTCGAATAGAAATGAAGGGATTCAATTTGACGCGTTAAAAAAATGTCTATCGTTCCATTTCAATGCAATTTTCAATGTCGTAGAAGACAAAAAGAAACACATGGTTCTCGCGTACGATGTTAATTCACTCTGTTAGTTAACCGTGTGTCTCTACACGATTTTTAATCATCGTTCTCGGTTACAAATATTTTTAATGTTTTTTTTTTCGTGTTTGAGAGAAGAGGTAAAATGATTTTTTTCTATTTGCCCGTACAACGATCGTACAGGCTGTCCGGATTTTAGCGAATAAATAATAAAGGAACAATGAAATTTGTGTTCGTATTTTTTTTTTTTTTTTCGTTTTAAGCATAATATTTCGCCTTCGGGGAGGCAAAATATACAATGTATTTTTCGTTCTTCCGGAGTGACTTTTGTACATTTATTTTGCTGCTTAATGTGTTATACATATATATACATATATATGTAAACGCGTGAATGCCCAATCGCTTGAGTGAATTAATTGCGACAGTTTTTAGTCTAGTTTTAAATCGAGGCCTTTTTTCATCATTTCTTTTGGTTTTCACTTCTGCACTTTTTTCCCCAGGAAACAAAACTTTATTTCTCGGATACAATAAAAAACTTCGTGTGTAAAATACGTTCAATTCCGAACCGGTATTTTTTAAAATACGATTTTCCAGAATTGTCCATCAGTTTTTGATTTTTTTTTTATTTTGATCTTATTTTTTTCATTCGAATTTTATTATTTTAGAGATTTTTCGTAGTTCAGGGCATTCTTTCAATTTCGCTATCGATGTTGAGATAAATTAGATAAAGGTGACTAAAAAATTCGTAAGTCTACGAACGAGAAAACAAATTTTATGACACTAATTCCATCATTTTCGATTGTTATTTAAAATGTAAAAGCGTATAACGTGTCGTGAGGATTTTTAATTTGAAAACAAAAAAAATGTTTAAAAAACCAGTTTTAGTTGTTCAGATTCCTGATACAAAACTGAGTGAAATTTTAATTGTTACAGATCGAATTTTCACACGATACTATTTTACAATCAACAAAATCTACTCCGTCCTCGAAATCCATTTTTATAATAAATAATTCACCCTACAAGTCACGTATACGCTTGAAATTTGGAAATATACGAGAAGAGAATATTTATAACGTCAATTTCTTGTTGACGTTTCTGTGATTTGTGGTCTTTGTATTCGTACGCACTTTAAATAATATGTGCGTAAAGCGATGTACCTTAAAGAAAAAAGAATGTGGCCGGAAAACAATTTGACAAATGCAAGAAAAAAAAACATAATTTTCATTGATTCAATTGGAATAAATCGAATTGAACGTTTTTCGTTCTATTCCAACAACACAAATTTCAATATAATCTAAATTTACAGGATTACGGTTTGAAAAAAAAAAACGAATTCAAAACCAACGATGTTTTACGCACTGTCGGTTTCGCCTTATAAATTTAAGTTGCCTAAATAATAAAACTTACTCCAAAAAAAAGGAAAAACAATTGACGTTGAATTAAACTTTGATGTAAAGATATTAATTGAACGCAAGATCGAATTTTTGTGTCCAAGTGTTATGAGAATTGAATGATTATCGTTGTCCTTTCCGGATTTTACATGTACAACTATATTTAATTATTAAATATACAAATAAACAATCGACAGCATAAAAAAGTATTGGAATACATATTTTTTGATGGACTGAAAAAAATGACTGAAAAGAATCCTTTCCTGATTTTTACTTGTTTATTTGATCAACGATTTACGAACATGGATATAACGTACTGTATTGTATACATGGATATACAATATTTCTTTTTTAATATGAATATTTACTTTGATTCGCTGGTACGAGACTTGAAGAATTTCCTCCCGCTGGTTTGAGACTGAAAAAAGAAAAAGAACAATGAGAAATGAAAAATAGAGAAAAAAACAACGAAAGAGAAAAAAAATGATCGACTTGCTTGGGAAAGACTTTGCGATTTCGTTTGAGACAGTCGCAGCGGTTGAGATAATTTTTTTTCAATGTTCGCAATTGCGTCGTAAACGTCCTCGTCATCATTCATGAACTGAAAATTCAAGTACGTCAAGCAACATTTTGTATTTTGTTAAAAAAAAGTTTTTTCCTTTTTTTTCGTTAGTTAATTTAGCGTCTTACCGTATTAATGTTTGACGTGACCGTCAGTTTGACAGGACTTGTGTCCGATGAGGAGTTCACATCCAAAAAAGTGATTTTTTTTTCGTTCGCTGGTAAAATCGGCGACGGTGGTGAAGAACGAGTTCGCCGCGCCTTTGGTCCACGTTTCAGAATCGATTTTTGGTAAGTGGAAGGACCTGTTCTTTGTCTTGTCGGAGATTCTTTGTCCTGGCAAAATATTCGCATTGGTAAAAGGATATTCAATGAAAATTGGAAAACATAAGGGGAAAAAACGAAATTTTGTACTGAAAAATTGAAAGGAATTCCCGCTGCATAGCAATTGTAAAGGAACAATAAAAAAATTATTATTTTCTGTAAAAATACAACGAAAAATTTCATACTAAAAATATAGAAAAAATGGATATTTACTCCTCAGCAAATTTTTTATCGATGAGGCCGGAAAATGAATTTACTAAAAATTTAGAAAATACTTCAAAAAAATGAATTGCAATTTATGAAAAATAAATTTAAAAAAATCTTTACTCGTTGATTGATTTCGTTGACCGTTTGCGCTTGCGTTTCGATCTGCTTAAATTTTGGTTGCTGAAATTGCAATTTGACCAATTCCTTTTCGAGGTCCTTAATCTTTTTAATGTTTTCCTGATTCTGGACTTCCTGATTTTTTTTCTGCTCGGATGCGACGGTCATTGTAGCCGCGAGTGCTGCAGCTTCGTCTTTGTACTGCTCAACTTTTCGTTTCAATTGCATCTCCGATTTTGTATGTCTCATCAGCAAATCTTCGACACGTCGCAATTCAATCTCTTGCTCTTCTTTTTCGCGCCTCAATGTATCGATCTGTTTCTCCAGACGTAACACGTCCACGTTCGCGCTCGAAATTGCCGTGCTCGATGATTTGTTCACTCGAGACAATTCGTTCTGATGATCATTTTCCAGGGACTTCATTTCTACGAGTAAAAGCTCGTATTTTTCTACGTGAGCTTCGTATTTTTTCTCCATTTCCTATTCAAATAAAAATAAATATTAAAAATATAATGCAAAAAAGCATAAAATTATAGAAAATTATAGAAAATAATAGAATATAAAGAATTTCAAATAATTTAAGCGAAAATCATTTTATTAAATATTTCTAAATTATTGTAATGAATAATTAATAATATCAAAACTCATGTGCCAAAATTGACAATTTTCTTATTAGATTTCCAAAATAATTGATTTTTTTTTTATTAGTTTAAAAAATTGAGACTCGCATTCATAATTTTTTTGTCCTCTTCGCGTATTTGTGATTTCTCAATTTCCACATTATCGAGCCTTTTTTTCATTTCTTCGATCTCAAGAGACGTGTCTTCTCTCAACTTTTCCAATTGTCGAACAAGCTCGTTCTTCATTTCATTAGTTTCGTCCAATTTCTGTTTCAGACCTTCTCTTTCGTTATATTCGCAATTGAGTTTTTCCTCGAGCTTGAGATTCATGTTTTTCATTGATGATATTTCTTCGATGTGTTTGGTTTTAGCGTAATTCAGATCTTCGACGAGTTTCAATGTCTAAAAATCCAGAAATCAATATTCATATTTTCAAATATTATGTCAGTTTTTCAGAAAAGTTGCAATTTTTTCAACCGTCATTATTTTATTTACACATTTATAAATAATATTCAACAAGAAGAAAAAAAAATACTTGCCTCGTTGTTTTTCGATTCCAACTCATTTTTTAACTGCGAATTTTTCTCGTTCACGATATTAAGAGTGGCAGACACTTGGGCCAATTGAATCGAGAGATTTTTTACTTCATTTCTATAAATGAATCAATCAAATTCTTAAACAATTATTAATTATTTATCAATAATATCATGGTTTAATGTTGAGTTGACTAACTATTGATTGAAAAAAAATAAAATAAAGTAAAATAATAATCGAATAAATTGGCTTGATGCTGAATAAAAATGATTAAAAAAATCTTCGTACTCATAGACAGAAATTTTTTTTTCAAAATCGAAATTATAATTCTCTTTAATCGCCAAAGCCCGTGAAATTTCTTCCTTCTCTTCGACAACTTTTTCCAATTGTTTTTGGACAATTTCGCACTTTGCGAAGACTTTAGTGAGTTCTGTGTCTTTCTGCAAAAATACAAAATCTAAACAATTTGTTTCTAAACTCGCTGTTTTTTTGCACATAGTTTAATTACCTGTTTCAATTTGTTCTCACAGGAAATTTGAATATCGTCAAAATTCTTCTTCAATAAAATGACTTCAGCTTGAACTTCGGATATTCGAGTGTTCAATGACTCTTCATGATTTTTAATATTTGCAAAATCTGCTCTTTGTCGAAGAATAATATTGTCGTAGAGATTGTGCAAATGATCTTTTTGCTGTCGACATCTTTCTAACGTATCAATAGCGTAATTAATGTGCTCCGTTATCATTGTCACCATTTCGGCAGTTGAATTGATTCTGTTTACAAAATTGTATATGAAAAACAGCATTTTTGTCTAATTTCTAATTAATTCATTTCTAATAATAAATTTTTATTGCTGATTCTTTGAAAAACTTCAATAACGAGTTATTAAATTACTTCAAAATTGTTTATAAACAATTTAGACATAATTTAAAATCGAAGTTGATAATTTTCAATAATTAAGTAGCAGCGACCAATGGCTTACTTGTCAATCAATTCGGTATTTGTCTTTTTTTCTGATTTCAGATCTTTGGTCAAATCGTTTATGTGCGCCTCCGTACTTTGTACCTTTTGCTGAATTTTTTCAAGTAAATTTTCAGCCTCTGTACATTTTTGCTGGCTCTCCCTGAGAGCCATACTCTCTCTTACCTTGGCAACAAAAAGTAAACATTTTTGACGTTTTTTGAAAATTCTCTCATTTCGAGTAAAAAAAACAATCAAAAATTTACTTGTGAAAATGCAAAAATGAGTCAAAAAATGAACAAACGTTTTTCACAATTTTACGCCGTTTTCAACGAAAATTCATTCATTCAGCCGCAACAAAACCCATTTGTATTTTCTTTTATCTGAATTTTGAATCCGAAATTATTTTTCGAAAAAATCGTATGGTTTCTTTTACAGGATTTTTTTGTTGCAATCAAGAATGAAATTAACAAAAAAATAGCACGACAAAAATTATCAGATAAAATATACAAATATAAATTTTCAAAAACTTGCAAAAAAGTAATAAAAAAATTAACTCAATCTTTGTTTACGTGCATTTTTACTCTATTTGGCAATTCATTTGGGACAAGTTACAAGACGAGTTTTTATTCATTTACACTATATAAAAATTGAATAAAAAAAGAAAAATATAAAAAAATATTAATTTTATAATAAATAAAATAAAATCGTTACCTCTTGAGTGAGTAATGAATCACGACCTTGAGCCCCACCGAGCCACATGGAAACCAATTTCTGGGTAAGATTGGATCCTTTAGGTGCATCGTGAGACAATATTTGTGTGACACTGTCTTGCGAATTTTCCGGTGGACGATTCAGTTTTCTTACTTTGTTTTGTCGCGAAGTAGACGCCTCGTTATCATTTTTTTTCGAATCTTCGACTTTTCTTTTACCGTGTTCCTCCATTGTTTTGTTTACACAATTTGTGTTTGAAGGTCGTGTGGAAGAGAAGTATAGAATCGGAAGAAAAAGATTGCGAAATTTTTTGTACTTTTGAAAATTCGCAAACAATAAAAACTGGAAAAAACAAAAAAAAATCCTGTTTTTTCGACGCGATTGTAACAGTTTTGAAATGCAACGCGTTCTTAGAGTAAAAAACAGATTTTTGTACAATATTTTTGTCTTCTTTGAAGTAACTGGAGATTAATTATTGAAAAGGACGAGAGCGCCGATCGCTAGCGCCATCTCAGCTTCGAATTACAACACGCGACTACGCGGGTCGTGCCATTAAGCTTTGGCGCATGCGCGTACTTGTAGTTGTTCCAGTCACCGTAGAGCTGCGAGCGTTGCGCGCGCGTAAGTATAGGGTACGTTCGGCTTGAGCGCTTTTAGCGCTTAAAGCTGCTCAGAGCGTAAGGTATAGTAATACCATTGAATGGTAGAGTCGCGCTTTGAGCGCGAAAGCGTCCAAGTCGAACGCACCCACAGAGTTGCCAATTCGAAAATAAATCCTCGTAGTTTGATTTCCAAATTTTCATCACTTTCTCGAAAATAAAATGTATTAAAAAACATTTTCTTCTTTTTAATAGTTACTATTTGCATGAAAGGTTTGATTTGCAAAATTTCATACTTCCAGAAAATATTTTGCCATTTTGTTTGTTTACGATGTCTTGAAATCATAATTCCTGCAATTTCTAATGATTTTTGAAGTCTCTACTGTTTTTACGATCGTCATACTTCATAAAGTCTGTTACTAAAATCTCAAGAAATTTTAGCACAACAATAAAAGAGCCGAAAAGAAGTTGACGATAAAAAGATGCATATTAATATAGTTTTATTAAAGAGAATGCCCGTTCGTCGATAATATATATGAACACAGAACATTTGTTGCGAATAAATATAAAAAGATGAGACAATAAAACGCACGCAAGTGTGAAATAATTTTATTAAGAAATTAATTGATAGTTGATGAAGCAGGGAAGGATAATAAGATGAGATTTTATTATACAACCGGTCCATCAAAAATTCGAGTACACGTGAGAAATGGTCGGTAGACTTCCTTGACCCCCCGTCGAGCAACGAGAATATATATACATATATAAATATACACAGGCAATGATAGTACTACAAGAGCACATACTATAGAGTAATTGTGGCACTATGAATGCCGTAACATTTTACGTCGGCTTGTATCTTGAGCATTGAGCGTCACTGGTGAAAGAAAAGCGTCGGTCTTGGCGATCGTGGGGCAAAGTGTATACAAATCTAATATACATAATGTATACATCGATGTATTCGTGTATATGTGAAAATATTCCCACTACGAAGCACGAGAGTAAAACCGAAGGGTTGGAACGTCGTAGAGAGAAAGAAAACAAAGAAAGAGAAGAATAAAAAAGTTAACATAGATATAAAAATATATGGGATCGAGAGAGAAAACGATAGGGACGCTAGAGTACGCTTCCTTTCCCTCACACAACATGGCCACCGTGGCCCCCCTGCCCGTCTCTTCTCATTTCTATCTTTCTCGATCCCTCACGCTCTGCGATCGTCCGCCGTCAATTTCCTTGCCCCTCTCGTGTAAACTCGTGAGAGCCTTAATCTGTAGTAGTGAATGGAACGCGAGTCGCGTCCCGCGACTACCATACTTTTCAATAGTAGTATCAAAACGTAATCTTACATATATGGAGTTCTATCAAGCAAAAAGTCGTACTGTTGCAGGTTGAATCAGGCAAAATGTGCCCTTATGTTCCGCAGTGATCAATATATCTATACTAAAGTACACGTACCGAAAGTTGTTCTATTCGCCGCGAACGGCACCGCCTTCGCTCTCCGTTTTCGCGACCAATGAGAAGCTTTCTACCGGCGATCACGTGACGTGCGTGTTGAACCAGCAGAACATTGCAAATGACAAGACGCGTTACTGGCAGAGAGCCCCGCGGAGCTCCGGAGTAGCCGTACACGTATTAAAACAAAAATAATAAAAATACGATCTAAAAGACCGACTCCCGGAACGTTAAAAAAGAAGAGATCGAAAATATCGAAAAGTTTTGAGACACCTTTTGTCCTGCATTTCCTTGACATCAACCACCATCCTCTCCTCTCTCTTTCTACGTCACTAACGTTTGTGCGCTAGAATAAAACGCAAGAAGAAAAAAATCACGGTGTCTTGTGTGTAAAACTATACTACGATCGTTCATTTCTACGTATTATCCTGGGCACTATTACTCGAAGTAGTAGTAGTAGTAAATCCCCTCCTGCCCCGAGCCCGAGTGTTTTTTTATCTGCGTTTTTTTTACATTACGGCATTCCCGTCTCTGCTCGTGATCGAAATCGTGTGAAAAAATACCTCGGTGTCATCCCTTCTACCGGAGTATTTTACTGACCAAAATAATAACGTAAAAAGCATTGGAAGAAAACAAAAAAAAAGCGCCGCGAGTGTATTGCGGTTTGGCCGGAATCTCCGTACGTGCAACTTTGTACGCGATTCACCACAAAGAAAAAAGTAATGTTCGCTTTTTTCGACGTTTTTTTTTGAAAGGAAATATATTTAAAAAAAAATAAAAGTGCCGGTGATAAAGGAACGTAAAACATTGGGAAACGAGAGAACGGGGGAAGCGACGTTCGAAGGGGGTAGGGGGACGAGCGTGAAAGATTTCACGAGGACCGGAGAGAGAGAGAGAGACAGAAGTATGGTGAGCGTGTACGAGCGTGAATCGCTTCGTAGTAGAAGCGGCGTGCAGTGTACTATATAGTATTTTCTACTATATATCATATATGTATAGATATATACATACATATATTTATATATTATAGCGTAATTTCCCCCACCTCACGGAACGTGTACGATGTAAAACGAGAGGATATACATAGTTTTGAGCAAGATATATATGTTAAACCGGAGCTAGGCTTTGGTACATACAGTGAACAAAAAGAAGAAAAAAAGTGAGTGAGTGAGTGCGAGGGAGAGAGGGACGCATATATGTGAAAAAAGTGTGTGGAGCGAGGACGGGAAATACTTACACCTACACAAAGACACACAGGCAAACACGAGGGAGCGTCGTCTCTCGCGGGGCCCACGAAGTGAAGAGACGCAGCAGCAGCCGCCAGCAGCCAGCAGCAAAAGCCCAGAGAGAGAGCAGAGCGCGGCTTCTTCTCGACGTTTTCCTTTTTTCTTGCTTTTTTAACACTATCATTATTATTTTTGTTTCTCTCGCGATCGCATTTACGATCGACCGCGCATACAGCTTCATAATTTTTCACCTCTCCGTAAATATATACATATATCGGCTTTTAAAAAACTATACAGTCGCGTATATTTTTTTTCCTTTGCGTTTCTAATATTTTGCGTCAGGCTAAATGCGTGAGTGCCCGATAGACAGAGACGAAAGACAAAAGCTGCTGCTTGGAATAAAAAAGACGCGCGATTGCGAAGCACATACATACGTCGTGAGAGAGTGAAAGAGAAAGAGCGAAGGGAGAGAGAAGCCCCAACGCCAACCGAGCGACGCATCGTAAAGTGTAGTGTTTTTTTTTACGTTTAATATAAATTCATATATATATACAAATAAATATATCCAGATTATATATATATATATATTGAGCGGGAGACCAAGCGTCGGAAAATCCTTTCCAATACTTCCGCTTCATTTTTATTACACCAGTGCTTTTCGTGTTTTTTAATTCATCAGTCACCCTCCTCGCCCCTCCGCCCTCGTCTTTTTTCTAAAGTTTTCTCATTTTCCCTATTTTTTAATATAAAATATATATATATATCTTATTCGGCATTACTATTCTTCGATCTTCGTCGTCGTAAGTGCCGCGAATTTAACCCTGTTTCCGTGTGTGTGTGTGTATGTGAGTGCGAACGTGTTTGTATTCGTCCGTCGTGTTCTCGCGTGCGTGCGTGCGTTCGTCCGTGCCTATATACGTGAGAAACGCCGTGTTCGTGCGCGCGTGTGCTGTCTCGACTTTTGCCACCACACATGACAAAATGTCGGGATCGCAGCGTATGCGAAAGTCCTCGCCATGCTCGACCACCAAGCAAGGACCTATGCGTGCTACATTACCAGTCAGCTCCTTATTACGACAGAGCAGACAAGGCACCAGCTTACGAAAAAGCAACAGCAACAGTCCTACTGTCTCACCCACAAACGCTAACGCGTGGCGAGCGTCACGCAACTCACCGGAGACATCGTCCTCCTCGTCCGGACAACGAAGCCCCGGCTCCTTGTCTTACAAAGGTACCCCGCTTGGTTTTTTCATCTTTTACTTTAATATTCGACGTTTTCACATTTTTCGATTCAAATCCTTCGAAATTCACGCTTTTCTTTCACTATTTCGCTATTGTCACTTTTCGTACAAAAAAAAAAAAAACAACGATGTCGTCTCTTCGTCCAGAATTTTGTTTTCTCTATTGTTTTTTTCTTCTGCACCAATAAAATTCAAATGAAATGATAAATTCAGTCTGCGCTAGTTTTACCGCTGACCATTGTTACATCGGTGAAGCTTGCATTGTTGGAACACAGAAATTTCTTTTTGCTTTTGTACAACTCAAAATTATACAGTTTCAAGCTGTCCGAAATTTTAGTCGATTATTTTTTGAGATCCAAAATCAAAATCTGATGAATAAATTTTGAAAATTTTCAAAGTTATATCCATAAGTCTGAAAAAATAATTTTATTGCTTTCCGAAGATTCGATCCCTGGTACCGTAACCTGGGACTGTAGAAACAATGATCAATTGCTAAAAATTTATATGAAATATTCATAAATAGGCACAGATTTACATTCAAATTGAAAAGATTGGTCCATGCTGAATTCATGTCTGTATATTTCAACGATGTGAAAATTAGCGACCAAATTCTTAACCCTAGAACCCCACAACAGGGTAATTAGTTACCTCAAGAAAATGTCAAATTTCCTTCCCGAACCAATTTTTTAAAACCATTCCTTTCGTTTTATAGAGTTTTCACCATTAAATATTTACAAAGTGCGACTTTATCATACACCATTCTCTTCGCTATCAAAAAACGGAGAGAATGATATATAACTAAACCTTATTATCGCATACAAGGAACATTTTATGCTGAAGAGAAGATTGGGGTAATTATTTAACACAGTGTGGGGTTTACGTTGGAAAAAATAGATTGTGGGGTTCTAGGGTTAATTATGTGATATTTGAAAATGATTTAAAATGCAAGGTTTTCATTTATTTCATATTAATAAGCAATTTATTCGCTAGAAACTTTTTTTTAATGCATAAAAATGTTTGTATTTCTCTGACTTAATTTTTTGATGCCACAGAGTATTGACATTTTTTTTCAATACAATTTTTCAACTATTTTCAAAATAGTGAATTTAATATAGATTATCAATATCCAACAAAAATGAATAAAAAACGTCTGTATTTTGATATTCCGATAAAACATGGATTCGGAAACCGAAAATATTTTTTTAGTCCGGTTTCTTGTTTTCCTGATTTACCTTCAATCCTGATTTATATTTTTGCTGACTAAAAAGTTAATGTGTATGAAAAAATGATTGTTGTATTTTGCTTTCAATATTTCAGCCAAGTCAAAGACATTGAGCGGTCGTTGCAGCGATGGACTTAGCGGCAGCCAAAACATTCGTAGAACCGCGTCTTTGGACACAATTTATTTAAAAGGACAATGGCCACGAGATTCTTACTACATTCACACGAGTCTTTTACTCGTGGATAAAGCAACTCAGGTAATTTCAATCGATTTTCACTTAGGAAAAAATTCTAATCGTTATTTGACAATTTCGTGTCATTTATTTATAATTGATTGTTTTTTTTTTTTTATTTTTCAATAATTATTAAATTCTTCTATTAAAAACTTATATTTATCTAGAAGTCCCAAAAAAAGGGGCAATTTCGATCATTTTTGTTGTATAACGAAAAATAATCCCTTTACAAACATTTTGTTGTTTATTTCAAAAGATTGTCAATGAAATTGGGAAATTTCATTAAGTAAAAAAAATTAGACGAGCCACGGTTCTCGTTTTTATCGAACAGTTTCTTGCAAACTGTACGCTTAATCTGAAAAATAAAACAGTTTTTTTTCTTCTTAGAAACAAATCGGGATGCTGTCTTCAAAATAGTTTCCTTATTCATAAAAAAAGTTACGATGTTAAAAACAAATTTAAAAAGCTAAAAATCAATTTTTATGGGCCCCCAGATGTAAAACCTCCTTAACCCCAGACCCTTACAATGGGGCCGAAAACGACCCCAATTTTTTTTAGTAAAAAACTTGTTTTTAACATTTCTTCGAAACTTTGTTTCGTTTTATAGAGTTTTTATCATTAAATCTTCACCAAATGCGACTTTATCATACACTATTCTTTTCGTTATTAAAAAAAGAAGAAAATGGTGTACAATTAAAGCTTATTATCGCATACGAAGAAGATTTTATGTCAAAGAGAAGATTGGGGTCGTTTTCGACCCCGTTGTAGGGCTTACGTTCTGTAAAATAAATTGTAGAGGTTTAGGGCTAATAATTTATTTGTACATTTTGCTAATGGTTTATTGATTACTTTGAATTATTCTTTATTAATATCCAAAACTCATTATTTATTCATTGATTGTTCGAAAATTAACGATTCGCTTATAGTTGAATTTTCTATTCGCTTTATTTATGATTTATTCATTCTATTTCTAATAATCTCATTTGATTACAGACCGACGAATGGTCATCGAGCGAACCACGAAAATTATTGGCGCGACATCCACCCGAACAAAACACTACGACAGATGAAAAATTAAAGGACAAATACATAAGGCAGAGATTGCAACGGAACAAGGAAAGCACGAGTAGTAGAACAGCAGCTTTCGGTCTCATTATGCCCGGGGGACCACCGCCTGCATTGCCAGGCGATCATACCGTACTATTGCCCAGTATTGCATCGCAGACGTCAATGCGTTAGTATTGTTCAAATAATTACAATCGTAAATATTAAGCGAAAAATATTACAATTTTTACGAGAAACAATTAATCATAAATTTTCAAAAATTTTACTCAAATCATCGACTTAATAATTTTGTAACAATTGTTTACCCTAAGAATATCAGTGATGTCGAGTCATTGACGCATTAATCATTAACTTTGATATTTAAATTGAAAATTGGAATTATAAAAATTTGAATGAAAAAGTGCTTATTTTTCCAAATTGGATATAAATTTCTTTTTTTCTTTGATAAAAATTCTTCAAAATTCAGTCATTTTTACTAAAGTTTTGCGTAGAAATCGATTAAATCATATTTTTCACAGCACTTCGACGAATATTTGTGAAAATTTTATTTGATTTTTGATTATTACAGACAACCAATTCAACCTGAGTACAAAAGCGAGCCCGATGAACATCCCCGTGAAACCGATGAGGCCGCCAATGCGATCATCGATCGAGGGACTCAATCAAGAGATCGAGGGTCTCGTGCTCAAATCTGCTGTGAACACAAATGATCCCGATCATTCCACGGAAGACAAGGTGATGAATTTTCCTCGATTGAGGAATGATTTGGTATTTTCAATGACTGAAAACGTCCGAAATACAATTTTTTTCCTTTAATCATCAAATTTTACTGTAAAATTATTGCAACAATTCTCAAACGTTTCTAAATCTGCAGATAATTTTTAATATTCAACAATTTAATATTCAGCAATATTTTTGAATTTTATAAAGACGAAAAAAATCGTTTAAACGAAATATTAATTGGACCTAAAGCAAAAATAATTTGATTTCCTACAGTATGCGAAATATCGTGAACAAATGACACCGGAAGGACACAGAGCACCCCTGGCAGATCTCTTGAGAGCGACGCGAAGCGTAAACACCCAAACGCCGGCGACGGATCTTCCCTCCAGTTCTTACTCGTCGGGTGAGTTTTTCACGAAATTTTTAATTCGCTACCTTAACGTACGTTTTTTCTCACTCTCTGTCTACTCTTTTCTGGGGAATTTCTACGCCAATTTCTCGTAAATTGTACGATTTCGTCGGAGCGACGAAACTCTTGCATGCGAAGCTAAAATTTTATAAACGATCTACGGAGTATTATTTGTCGGAAAAATTCCACACGAAGAAAAAATGTGTGCAAGATTTTTTGTCCAGAAATTCAATTTTCAAAATTGTCCAACAAATTTTTTTTACCCGAAATAAATTATTTTTTAAAATCGTACAAATTGTTTTTATTTTCATTGTTGAAAAGTTTTTGCACATGTTCTTTTTTCGTCGAGTATTAAACTAACCAGGGCGCTAGACGAAAAAAAAGAATAAATTTTAATAAGAATGCCTGTGTCTGAAAAAACCACAGGACCTCCGTCTAGGAATTCCGAATCTCCGCTGATCCCAGGTGTTATGGATACTTCCCGTCCGCCTAGCGATCTCCCACAAGGTTGGCTCACAATCGCTGCAAAACGCAATTTCGATTTTCTGCTCTGCCATTATATCGTTCGATTTGTTTTGTTTTTTTTTTTTACTGTGTTCTTGCGTGCTTTTCGTATTTTGAAAACTGAACATTTTAGTAAAAACAAAATCATGCTCGTCACATTTTTTTAGTTCCCGTTGGGACTTAAATTCTAATTTTTTATGACATTGAAATTTGCATCGTTGGTATTCAAAAAAATTTGTATTACTGTCTAAATTTTAATAATAAAAAGAAAATGACACAATTTTAAAACAACGATGTAAACTTCGATTTTATTATTTTATCAACAATTTTTTCAACGTAATGAAAATCTATGAAACAACGTAACAACGAAATTCATTGGCACGTTCATTTTGGCAGAAAATTAACGAAATTTTGTATGAAAAAATTAGTAGAAATATGTTTTTCTATGTTTTAGCAATTTTTAATTTTCTCTTGGATTTTTTACACTGCTTTAAATTTTTCTTTATGCTTGTGTCTCTTATTTTTCCTACTTCCTGGCTTTTTGAGGAAGAATCGTCCCACTGAATAAAGCATGAATAATTAGGCAATTCTTTACTCTTGCTCGGACCGAGTTTTATTTTTTCGTATTTATATTTTTTTCATCCATTATCATTGTCAATGTCATAAACGAAAACAAAAAAAAATAAAACAATGCAAAGGTGGAAGTCGTGGATCGACGCCGGAACAAGAGAGAGAAGGACGTCTCGGAACATCTCCCCATATCAATAGGTTCCTGGCGAGAGAACCTCCGGATGGTTGCGAGAAAGTTAATCTCAAATTTGTCGAGGATGCCAGGTGATTAAAATATTTTTAATCGATTATTAATCCATTGAACCTAAATTCAATCTAAACTTCTTTTTAACCCTTCAAAAATTTTTCTCATTTAATTAAAATTCACTTATGCAAGGGTCAAAGAAACTTGGTAAATTAATTACAATTTTTCCTTCGAATTCTCAAAGTCTACACTTTTCTGTAGTCACATAAAAGCTACATGGGGTCCAGTCGACCCGAGGGTCTTTGAACTATTTTTCCAAGTTGGAAGTAATGAATATTAAGGCTTGAAACAAAATTTGTCCATCGTATCCGAGTATTTCTTAAAGGGGAACTTCGGTAAAAGTTTTAAATCGTTGCACCTTTTTCTAATTGTGAAAAAACTTTGGGCGAGTATTGCTAATGTTTAAAAATTGGGAATAAATTGCAGGAACTGCACCGCTGAACTCTATTTCGGGTCCAGACCCAGAAAACCCAAAAAATGATTCAGTTGCCTAAGTTTTTGTCGTTATGAATCGCAGATTATTTCACAGATTTTTGTAAGTATTGTTAACAAAAAGAAGCCTCGGTTTTATCATTGAATTATTTCTTTACAGAAATACTATATTTTTTTGACGATTTATTGATGTAACAAAAAATTGTTCGATTCAATAGTAGCGATTGCCTCTGAATAAGAAGTTTCGAAGTAGTTTCGAAGGGCTTCAAATTTCAGAATAAATATTTCGTAACAATGTTAAGAATTAATCAGACTTGACAGCAATTAATTTGTTTCTAGAATAAAAAATTTAAAAATAAAAATAAATTGACGAAAACAAAATTGTATTTCTGCGAAAAATAATTGAATGATAAAACCGATGTTTATTTCACTTAAAAATTCTTGCAAATACATAGGAAAAAAATGCTGCTATTCGAAACAACAAAAACTTTAAGCAGTTCAATCATTTTTCTGGGTTTTCTGGACCGGAAAGTACAGTTCTGCAGTTATTTTTCAGGTTTTAGATACTAGAAACACTTATCCAAAGTATATCATAGTTGGAAAAAGCTCCAACCGAGATTTCTCCTTAAAAAGACAACAATTAATTTATTTTTAAAAAATATATTAACACAGTAAGAAAAAATTGTCAATTTTCTGAATACCAGGTGTTGAAATTTAGATTCAAACATTGTCTGGGGGCTCCCAGACCCCAAGTACACTTGAAGGGTTAAGAAAATAGAAAAACGACGAGTTCTAAAAAAACGGACGTATTTTCCCAGCTTAAACTACAAAAACATTTTGAGCCCTACGGAAAAAAGAAATTTTGTTGCGTTGCAACGAAGCAAGCTTCAGAACGGTAATTAATACGACTTTTTTTGTTTTTTTTTTTTTGTACATCGAAGGCGACCGATGATCGACCTGAGCAAGTTGGATTATTGTCCAAAGCCGTGCGTAGCATTCCAGTTGAAGCCAAGCTTGGGATCAGCGTTCCTGCCATTACAACAACCAGCGAGTCCAACGATGATAGCGGCGGCGGCAGCAGCAGCAGCAGCAGCGGCGGCGGCGGCAGCAGCGAGTATGTCGACATCCTCGCATACGACATCAGCCACACCACCCCCAAATCCATAGTCCGATCTTGGGCTAATTAGTGGTCATCGTCGTTCTCCTCGTCGTTCACGAATTCGTACCTTAATCGCGCCTTTGTCGTGTTCGTCATCATCATCATCATTATCATCATCATCATCATCATCATCATCATCATTATTATCATCATTATCATTATCATCATCGTCGTTGTGTCTTCGTCTTCACGCAACGTGACTCATTCATTATTACCATGCATCGTTACATTTCTATAGATCATCGGTATATATACGAAAATTCAAATAATCTCGTAGTTTGTGGGGGAAAAAAACGAAAAAAAATTAAAATTTAAATAACATACGCGAGTTCAAATGAACGATGATCATTAAGAGATTTACGAATGTTCGACGATTATCGATCATGACGATGATTATCTTCGTGATTTACGGATAATTCGCATTATCTTCGCACCATTGTAAAGTTACCCGAATCCATAACGAGATTACGATGGGTTTTAAATGCAAGAAAAACAAAAAGTAAACGAGAGAGAGAGCGAGAGAAAAAAAATTGAGAAAGATTAAAAAGGATACGGCAATGTCTATTTCCCAGTGCAAAAGTCTTCAACTTTGTTGTCGTCATCGTCTTCAGCGCATCGTCGTCACCTCGAGGATTCTCGTATAATCGAAATGAAAGAAAAAACGAAAAAAAAAAAACAAAAACAAAAACCGAATGTCTACGTGTGAATAGCGTGTATGGGTGTCTGTGTATGGGTGTGCGTATGAGTGTGTGTACCAATAAATTTTCAGTAAAACAAGAGAAATTCACGAGAGAGAAACAATAATAGAAGCATAGAAAAAAAGAGTTCTGTGGAGTTCGATCGAAATAACAACCAACAATAATAAATGGCGAATACGTGAGATATATTAAAACAAACAAACAAACAAGAATTGAATAAAGAAAGAAAAAAAACGAGGAACAATAATTTGTGATAATTGATAAACAACGTTTAGGTAAAAAAAAAATAAAAATTGTGTTCTTGCAGGACAACAACAAAAGAAGCAAAAATAAAACAAAGAGAGAAAAAGCCCTAAAAAGACGAGAGAGTGAGAGAGGGGGGAGAGAGAGAGAGAGAGAGAGAGAGAGAGAGAGAGAGAGAGAGAGAGAGAGAGAGAGAGAGAGAGAGAGAGAGAGACAAAGAAAACAAAGACTAAAAATGCAAAAAATGTGTATTCTAAATTTAGCGACGACAAAAAGGAGCATGTGCTAAACAACTTTAGTTTTGTATTTAAAGATTGAGAGAGCGATGAGAGAAGTTGAAAGGCGAAAAATAAGTGAGGCTGAGAGGCAAACGATTAACAAAACAGAACAAAACAAACAATTATTCACGTACGCGCCAGACTTTCAATGTTTACGATTTAAAAAGAAAAAAAAAGTATTAAATTCTCATGGGGACCGTCAAAAGAATGCTGAACAAAAATGATTTACCGAAAATTATTGATTTTGGCATTGTGCTAAGGAGAGCGATGAATTTTACGAGATAAAAATAAATAATGAGATGTAAAGAGGATTCGGTGGAGAAGAGAACGCGGGGTATATGAGCCTATATGTAATGTACATAGGTGACCTAAAATGTGTTTTATTTCCGTGTTAACCCTAGACTCCTACAACGGGGTCGAAAACGACCCCTAATTTTTTTTTTTAGTAAAAAAATTTCTTTTTGGCATTTCTCCAAAATTTCTTTCGTTTCATCAAGTTTTCATCATTAAATCTTCACCAAATGCGACTTTATCATACACCATTCTCTTTATCAATAAACTAAGAGAATGCTGTACAATTAAACCTTATTGCCATACATACCATGCGAGAAACATTTTATGTTAATGAGAAAATTAGGGTCCTTTTCGACTCCGTTGTAGGGTTCACGTTCGGAAAAATAAATTGTAGGGGTCTAGGGTTAAGACGTTTTATCACACCTCTTGAAATAATTAATCCTTATATTAATATATACGTATATGTATAAATACAAATGTATATTTACATTTTTATATATACATGTATGTGTATAAAGAAACACAAACATATATATATATATATATATGTATATTATATTGACACGAAAGGATCACACTCTGGATAGAATCTTCTTTTTTGTATCGTTTTGTATTATTATTTTTATCATAAAATATTCGATAATTATATTATTATTGTTATTATTATTATTATTATTATTATTATTATTATTATTATTATTATATTATTAAGGCAAAACGAGGAGCTCACGAATTGACGTTTTACACCCTCATCGTTCTCCATTTTCTTGTTCCTCCCCCCCTTTTTGTTTTTTTCACTTCTCTTTTTTCGTTCGTTTTTTACTCTTTTTTCTTTCTCGTATAACTCGTACTCTCTCACACACACACACAAACAAACAGAGACACGCGACGAAATAAGGAAGAAATAATGACGGATATGCTTACGGGAATCTTCGGTGCGAACTCTCTTACGTGCGTATTACGCTATAAATACAAAACTGAATATGTACAACCGACAAAATAGACACGACGCGCGAAAATATCGCGAACCTTTCGGGTGAAATAAAAGAAAGGAGAGAAAAGTTGAAGTATGAATGGAGAGAAAATGGCTTTTGGGTGGTTCTGTGTACGTGCGAGTATGCTCTTCTGAATGAATTTTTTGGAGAAATAATTAAGGTGAGGAAGAAACGAGACCCGAGGATAATGGGAGCAGGGACTGATAAATAAGAACGATTTTTTTATAATTGTCAGACCGGCAAACAAGAAAATATGAACAAAACTGACAATATTGTAATGAAATATTGATTGAAATATGCGACGATGATTTTATGGATAATTGAGAATATTGCGATCGATTGTGATCTCTCGACTTTTATTTTTTAGTTTTTTTTTTGTTTTCTTCTTTTTTATATTGTTTTCGTTGAATTTGCCTCTGATTGTAGACGATTGAGAGCAAAGGGCGCTTAGCGGTATTTTTTATGTAATATGTATATGTTTATGTATAACGTAGAGATTTATACACACACACACGTACACACACAAACAAACATATATATATATATATATATACGCCAAATCAGCCACTTTTGAAATTCGCATTTTTTATTGTTTTGATTTTTTTTTCTTTAATAGAGCTCATTGAAAGGAACTCGTCTGATTTATTTCAAATTTTTATCTCAACACGTTCATCGAATACGAATTTTTGAAAAAAATTCCGATTTTTTTCTCCAAATATCAATAACTCTCTCAAAAATGCAGTAAACCGAATGGATGAGGAGTCAAAATTTTAGTTTTAAAACGTACTTTCGTTTAAAAACATGCAGAAAATTATCAATATATATGAATCCATTTTTCCAATTCTAAGCATGAAACGTTTTTTTCCCACATAGTTAGCCCCCTTCGATTTTACTATTAATTTATTATAAAAAACTATTATTTGTTTGAAGAATTTTAAGCCTAGCGTGATCGTGGGGAAATCGTCCGTTGTATATTTTTATAATTAAAATATAGATTTTTTTTACAATCAATTATCTATAACTTCTTGAAAAATCGAACAAAGCGAATCGTCTAGGGGATTAAAATACTAATTAATTTATTTTTTTAATGTTTGTACGGAAGCACGATTCATTTAATAAATTTTCAGCTAAGTACGAACGTGAGAAAATAGCTAGTTCTGTTTTTCAAATTGTTCATTTTATTAAAGATTTTTGTTGTTGATGAGACTAATATTGCCCCACGATCATACTAGTTTTAAAATTCATTAAATGAATAATAATTTCCCATAAAAATTTAACAACAAAATCAAAAGGGACTAACACTGCGGGAAAAAACATTTCTTGCTTATAATTAAAAAATTGGTTTATGTAATCTTTAAATAATTGTTGACATATTTTGGAACGAAAGCACCTGCCAAAACGAAAAATTTCACCCCCTTATCCATTCGGTTTGTATGATTTTTCAGGCATTTGTGCATGATTAATAGTAAAAAAAAAAATCCATAATTATAAAAAATACAGCAAACGATTTTCCCATCATCAAACTAGGCTTAAAAGTCATTAAAAAAATGATAGTTTTTGATAAAAATTCAAGAGCAAAATCGAAGGGGGCTAACACTGTGAAAAATAACATTTCTCGTTTAGAATTTGAAAAATTGTATTTAATATTTTGATGAATTCCTACATATTCTTATACGAAAGTACCTTTCAAAACTAAAATTTTGACCCCTCATCCATTCGGTTTACTGCATTTTTGAGAGAGAGTTATTGATATTTGAAGAAAAAAATCAGAAATTTTAGCAAAAATTCGTTTCTCATGAACGTGTTAAGACAAATATTTGAAAAAAATCAGACGAGTTCCTTTCAATGAGCTCTATTAGAGAAAAAAAATCAACACAATAAAAAATGCGAATTTCAAAAGTGACCGATTTGGCGTGGAATGCCCCATATATATATTTCATTCTTTATTCTCGTCGGACTCTTCGTTTCAACGGTTGATCTCCCCCCCCCCCCCCACCTTTTTAATTCTTAAGATAAATAGCCATTTTTCATTGAATTCGTTCTGATAAATTGTCGACTTGTAGTAATTTTTTGTTTTCTCATTCAAGTTTTTGATCCGGTTAGAATTTGAGTTTTTGAAATTTTCTCTTACAATCGAGAACTCGAATAAATCAACAGAATTGCTAATATTTGGATTTTTCTTTACCCGAATTTTTCAACTTACGACGAACCCTCGAATCGGACTGTGAAAACACGTTTTTTGCAACCGAATTTTATGGGCTTTTGGATGCGAGAGAAAGAGAGAGTGAGAGAGAGAGAGAGAGAGAGAGAAAAAATATGTTTTTTTAATCAATTATAAGTGAAATAAAATAGCTAGCTATGTACTTCTACTAGCTAGTCGCAAAGGAGAAACGGTAACACACAAGTACCTGGCACACTGGTCTATGCTCTCTTTTTGTTTTATTTTTTCCATTTTTTCTTTAATATTCAATGCTCACTAGAAAAGAGAGAGAGAGAGAGAGAGAGAGATGAGAGATGAACACGAAAGGAGGAAGAGAAAGGGAGGAAACCGTCATGGGAGGAACATACGTGAGGTATAATTAATGAAATACAATGAAATTTTAACGGTTTAAAAAGAAATAAAAAATGAATTCATGCCTTAGGATGCGTGACGTAGTGTGCTAAACCATTTATACACGAAAAAAAAACGTTTAGTCGACTGTAGGATCGGGGGAAAAAATAAAACACTGAGAAAACGAGACAGACGTACATACGATATAATTGCTAACACGACTCTCGTTAAGAGATTAAAGAAAAACGAGGGTATATATATATATTGAAATACATTCACGTTTTTTTTAACAAATATGTATATACATATTATACATATAATATGTATAATATTATTGGTATATTGGTATATTGAAACATACCAATATATATATATATATATATATGTTGGTATGTTTCAGGGTGGCTCATTTTTCAGTTTTGTCCCTGCAATTATATTCTCGCCTTTCAAAAAGAACGATAAACCGAGAAATATAAAATTTCGAGAAACGAAAAAGAAAAAGAAATTTCTTAATTTTTTGCAATATTAAAAAAATAGATCGTCAGCTCGTAATGATCGATATCATTAATTGCACTTTTGATTGGATTATAAAAAATAAAAAAATTCTTCAAATTTGACATTTTTCATTTAAAAAAATATGTAAAAATATGTACAATTATTATTTAAGCTTTGGGATTTTGCCAGGTAAACTTTTCTTTGATACTTTCGAAGCGGTGTTTGCTTTAAATGAAAAGAAACGAAAAAAAAAAAACTCAAAAATGAAGCACTTTAATATATACACGAATACTGAGCAATATGTACGTGAGAATTTTGTAAAAGAAAATGTGTGTGAGACCAGGGGGGAGGGCGGGAAATGGGTCAGAACAAAAGATTTGTAGTCTTTTTCCAGTCTGGACAGTCTGACGCTGATATAAACGCACGCAATTTATCGATGCGATGAGTCCTGGAGATTAAAGGTGTAAAAAAAAGAAAAAAATAACAAAGAGAAACAAACAAGTCTTTATTCGCGTTTGTAATGTGTTATTCGTTGTTAGGCTTTTCTCGTCGTGTCATAACGAACCGGAGAAAATGTGTAAAGAGAGAGAGGGACAAAGAGGAGGAAGAAAGAGGAAAAAAGAAATCGCGAAAAAATGAAAATGAACGCGGCAATAGACTGCCCAATTGAATTTATTAATAATATTTTAGGAAAAAAATTGAAACAAAATTACCTGTTATACTGTTTGGATGGATATCTTTCAAAAGTAATTGAAAAAAGAAAAAAAAAGAAAGAAATTGTAAAGTTTTCGTTAATATGAATTATACACGATGTATATCGTCGGATTTGGGTATTTTAATATTACTATTTGGAAGAAGAATAATAAGAAGAAGAGGAAGAAAAGGAAATACGTTTTACACACATATACACGCAGACACAGAAACACACGTACATAGAAAAGCATCTCTCACTATTCATCTCGACAACTGACGAAAGCTTCGACAAAAAAGAAACAAGCGTTTACCGTTTTGGTCACTGTATACCTTAACAAAAAAAAAAAAATATACATGTTCTCAACATATCTCTTATACGAAAAGAAAAAATAAATAACACAATGGTTCAAAAGAAAAAGAAACAAAGATAAAACAATGGTAAAGAACAATCTGAGCCGGTTTCAGAATGACAAGAGTGATTATGTCAATTATAAGCATTCTCATTTTAGACAAGAAGAAGAAGAAACAAACAAAAAATAAAAATAAAAGCTAAAGAACAAACCTTAGGACTGTCCAGACGAGCATACCTATGAAACTATATGTAAACTACATAGTTGCGAAGTTTTTGTTCGAAAACAATAATAATTAAATGAAGAAAACAGAAAAGAAAAAGTTGTACCTTAAACAAATGAAAAAACCACGAGATAAAGAAGAAGAAATATTAAAATAATAAGAAAATGAATAAGGAACACTGTACTCGTAACTATTCAAAAGTGCGATGATGAATTAAACTCGATGACGGATAATGACATTGTAATTTGTAAGATGCTCGGAACGAGAGGGAGAGAGAGAAAGTTTGAAAGAGTGAGTATGAGAGATTAAACTCTCCAATGCGAAAAATAATGAAAACAAACAAAAAAAGAACAATTTGTATGTCGGATAAAGTAAATATCCAAAACTGGAAGTTTTTTATACACCCGCTGAGAAAAAAAAACAAAAATAATACAATAAAATGCAACTTTTATTAACTCTTATTTTGTTTTGTAATAAATCATATGACAATCCTGTACTTTTATGGTAATAGTTTTGTTTTTTTTTATATATAGAAAATATTGGAGCGACACACGCGCAACGTGTAAGGATAATTATTCATTCTCGACGACGAATTATTTCATTCATTTTTATTTCGATCACAACGTATAAAGGATCTTTTATTTATCTATTTCAACTGTTAATCGCGTTACATGGTAAATTTGTTCGAATATTTTTTTGTCCTTATTATTATTTTTTTTTACTAGTTATTATCCCTGCACCACCCGATCGGCCAGCCGGATTTCAACAGGCTAAATCTATTCTTCTAATTTCTATATACATCGATTTATTATCAAACTTAACAAATCATGAGATTTTGATAATTTAGAGATACTTTCAAGGGGTTAAAAAATCGTTCAATTTATTTTTCTTAATCAATATAAATTCCTAAGTTTTTCCATTCATAGGAAAACTCAAAGAAAATTCGACAATTTACAAATTCATTACAAACACTTTTTAATGAAAAAAAAAAATTCGTTACAATTTACAGCATTTTTTTGAGATACCGTGAAAAGTAATTGCTCGACGGATTTGAAAAAATGCCAACGATTTGGTACGTTAAAAAAAATGTTGCCAATCGTTTTTTTTTCGAAAATTAAAAGAAAAATGACTGATTGCTGAAGTCGATTTTTGAATATTACTTAAATATTGTGGATTTTAGTCTCCTGATGTTTTTGTAATATCACAAAATATTCCAATTCAGATCTAAGATTTGTATTCGATAAAATTAGGGAGTACGAAATCCTTAAAATTCGAAGGACCCCAAATATAATTTGTTGGGTGGCGGGTGGGGGCAAAAGTAATTAGAAAAATAGATTTTTCGGATCCCTGTGGTACCCCTCGTTCGTCTCGACTCTCGAAACATTTGAGCAGCTTATAAATCCGATTGTTTGAATCTTTGTCTTCGGCAAAATTCGAGTGGACAGTTTTAGTAGCAATACAATCTCCTTTACCGGTATAAAAGGCCAGCTTTTAACAATAATTATCATTTTTTCTTCGTTTTTATCATCTCGCTTGATCAATGAAACCTTTACTATTACTTTTACGTATTTAATGACAAAAAAAACACTATTTTTTGGATTTTACGTCACTTTAAGTAGCACATCAGACTTTGGAATGCATTTCGAGTACGGCAGTTCGCTAATGTATGCGTGCATTCCTGTTACTATTTTTATTCTTCTATCCTGCTTCGTTTGTCGTTCTTCTACGTAAACTCCCAGAATTTTTGTCATTGGATACGATTTTTCGTTCTTTTTTGCCATCGCTCATGTTACAAAGTCCGAGGAATATACTCGTTCGTCAAATACTACAATACCACGATAAAGTGATAAAACTTTGTACAATTTTCAGGCCAATAGTCGACAAATTTCAATGTTTTGTTTCTTTAAAATCGACAAAATTTCATAAATCCGTCTCAGAGCCGGATTTTTCTGCTTATTATTGACCTTTCTGGAATTATCGACATACCTTATGCATTACCATTTCCCTATTTAAGTATTTTATATACATATTCAATTAAAGTTAATTTATATCGTTGTTATAAATATATGTTTATGTATATACACAATTTAACTATGAAAGAAAATCGTTTAATAGTTATAAACCCATGTATTGAGGCGAAGACGAGAACGCGTTTCTCGCTGTATTATTTTTTCTCGAATCTTCGTTGCTGGGTAAGTCGCTGAAAAAAATGGCATTTTCAAAGCTTTATTTTGTTTCCCTGTTCGTTCGTGACTATCGAATTTTATTGCCACTCGATATAGCTTATAGTATTTCGATGATTTTCTTGCCACTATCGATTAAAATCGACTTTTCATCTTACCCGAAAAACGGCATCAACGATACGAGCGTTTGTCGACTAGGCCTGGAAGCAAATGCTGGCGAGCATTGAGCCAACCTTCCAACGACTCGTCGCAACCATTGCTGCAATTTTTGTCTTCTGTCCTCCACGAATTTTGCATCCTGGAAACAAAGAAAACATTTTTTATTCTTTTGCTTGATCGTTTATTCTCTGTTATTAATTTATGATCGTTTTATTAATCGTTCATTCGAGTTTTTATTATTTTGGTTATTTACTTTGTTTCCAAGAGTTTTCTTGGGCGGAAATTCAAAAGTTGTGACGATTGCGTCGTGTTTCTTTAGTTCTCTATGGAGAGCGTGAAATTGAGCGTAACGACGATAAATGTTCCACTCGTTGTCTCGGATTCTCACGTGAATCTGAAAATAAAAGAAAAATTCATTTTCTTTCAACAATTTTTCATATTTCAAGTATTAGAAGTTCTTCGAAATGCAGATTTTTCGCATCGATTTCAAATCGAAAGAGCCAAAAATCAAATTTCCAAAATTCTTAAAGAATTTCCAATTTTTATAATTACCTGGTACACGTGATGAACGTCAGAATTTTGACCAGTAAGAAAAGCTGATGGAATCCAAATGTGTATGAGACACGGTGGTTCCGTTGGCAAATCGTCCTCGTTCAATGGTCCACGTAAACATTCCAATTCCGCTTGAAGAAGTTTTACCAATCGATCCCTTCAAAAATATCCATTATAAAATTAACTATTTCAAAATCAATCTAAAAAAAAATATTTTCTCTCAAATATTAAGTTTGAATTACACATTTTTCTCAACCAAAAATCTTATTGAATCAGAATTCTAAAACTTCACAATTGAGCAAAAATCTACAAAAATTCAAGCATCTCTGAAACTTTACATTGATTTTACAATAATAATTATTCTGATTTATTAACATACTGCTAAACAAAACATTTTTAGACAGATGCAGAGAAAGTCGAGAAAAGAAATGTCGAAGAAGATAAAAAATTCAAAAGTAGTCCACAAAATTAACAAATTCATTTAACAGGACGAAAAAAATCGTTTAATTATTTATTGACCACCTTTTTTCAATAATTCGTTATCAATTTATTGAAAATTTTATTATTGCATATTAATATTCGTAGCGTCTTAAAGATGGTTGAATTTTTGTAGACTTTTTGCGAACCGTTGAGTAGTGAAATTTTGATGGAATAAAATGATTCCCACGTTAAGCTCGTCCTTAAATATTAAATGAATGATTTTTTTATGCAATTTCGTTACGTTGATAAAACTTGCCTATTGGTTAATTGCATAGTGAGTCTAGCATTGAATTCCATGAGTTCGGCATGCATTTCAGCGACTTGTATCAATTTTTCCTGATACTGTTGTGCCTCGTCGTGATAATTCAATGAAGTTGGATCTTCTTCAGAAACGGTAGTCGAGTCGGAATCTCTTCTGAGCATTTGAACAGCTGTTACGTATTTTCGTAATTGTTGTCGCAACAATTCGTTCTCACGATTCAACGCTTGAACCTGTAACTCGTGACGCTCGAGATGATTTTGATGCTGTCGTTGAAAACGTGCCAATTGAGATCGGCTCGTGACAGTGTCGTCTCGAGCTTGCTCGAGAACTTCGCTCATCGCGATTAAACGAGTTCGCAGGGCGTTTATATCGAGATTTTGAGCATCCACGTGAACATCCAAACCAACCAAAGGCTCCGTCGCTTCGATCGCTGCCTCGGTTACTTCACTACCATCCTGAAATTTTTCACAGTATTCATTCGATCAATCGTTATCGAAAATGGAAAAAACTCTTTTGAAATTTAATAAAAATGATCAATTAACAAATTGACATACCCAAGACTGTAAAAGTGATTTACGTCATTTATAATTCATTCAACAAAAAATTATAAATAAATTTATAAATAATATTATGATAAATTTTTCATCAAACATTTTTCGTAAATAATACAAAAGTGAAGTTTTTTTTTAATGGCGATAAATTCGTTTTTTTTTGCCTTTTTTAAATCTGTGTTTCCATTTGCTTGATTGTATAATTCAAACTTACGTCCATGTAGCTCGGCAAAGTAACGAGCATGTCATCGAGTGTCTGATCCAACGGGGAAACTGGCACAAGACCTCCCATGTTTCCAGTGTCCATAACTGGGGTTAATACTTTGTCGTCTTCCAGAGAATCACTTGAAAAAAAGCAAAGAATCCAATTTATTTGTTTGTATTTCAAAATGATGTAATAACAAAAGGTGAATTAATTTAGAAAAGTAGTTTAAGCTTTATATTTTGAATAATCCAAAATAATTTTTACCTCCTTTCCCAATCGACTGTCTTAATATCCAAGACAGCATTGTCAGGTTGTCTTTTTAGGTGCTCATTGGCGCTCGTCGGTGACGTGTTTTCCGGAAGTGCAGAATCTTTTGGAAGCGTCAACGAAGTCGGTGAATTGAGGCAAGTTGGTGGTGCACTTGCTGATATCGTCGTTGAACCGTTGTAACTTTCGTCCTCTTCGTTGTCATCCTCATCGTTGTCGAACGATATAATATGGGTTGGCACTTTTTTTCTTCTCTCTCGATTTATACTCGAATTTCCTAATTTAATGAAATTTCACGTTAAGTTTCATGCCGAATTTTTGAATGAAAAATTAATGAAACTCTCGAGTATCTTTCTGCGAGAATCTTCATGATTTTTGTTTTTTTCTTTTTTTACCTGTTATCACCGTTGAAATAATAGGCTCCGATTGGGAAACTCGATATTTGGCTATTTCGCTACTCGCCGATTTGTCGTCAAGTTCCTCGTTGTCTATTCTGATAGCGAAAAGAATCGTTCCTAGACCTGGTCAAGAAAAAAAAGTACAAATTATTCGAAAACCAATTCGTTATTGTAATTTTTTCTTTTTGTCAAATCTCACTGCACGTTTCATCGATTTTTTTTACCTGCAGCAACGTTCGGGAGAACGGAACTTCTTTCTTGATCCCGAAGAAAAGCCCATTCTTCGTAATACGGACTCAGGGCATCGACGTCGATAACAGCGTGCAAATGACGTTCCAGAGAACGTTCGTTTAATGCAGCTCGTAACCAAGCTCTACCCCGACCAAGATCGCTATGAACTTTTCTCAACACGCTAAAACGATCCTGCTCGTGCCACGTCAGTTGCTCTCGAATACAAGGCCAAAATGGTATGTCCGGTGTACTTCCGATCCGTGAATTACCGCCCGAAACTAAATCTGAGACGTGTCTAAAAAATATTTTCCAATTATTATCGTTAATTATGTAAAATTCGATTTTTTTTTTGCTACTTGGTACGATGATTTTTTTATTATTTACAAATATTTTTGTCTCTTATGTGCAATAATTGAAAAAAATTGTTTTATTATCAAGTTTATAGTTAATTATAATTATTATTGTTTATTAAGAATAATTATTATGTTATTATTTTCATTCGTAATAATTTTTTTGCAATTATGCTCAAAAAATCTTTAAAATCTTGAAAAATTGTTGAAAAATGCAGAGAAAAGGTCAAAAAGCTTTACCTGAGTGCGGAATTAAGTTTTTCCAATCGATTCGATCGCAGCCCATGCCGAAAGATCGCTTCAAAAGCGTAGCAGAGTCTGGAGACACATTGATCCGATTCAGTTGCTAATTCCACTCTTCCTCCGTATCTAATGTGACAAAGCTTAGCAGCTCCCAAAAGTTCCTCTTGTAATTTTTGTCTATCCGCTATGTGATTTCTCTCTTGTTCTGCCTCGCTTGGATTTTGTGTTCCTGGCACAATCGCTGACATTATACGAAGCGCCTGAAAAAAATATTTAACCCTCATTTTTATCGAATTTTTTTTTTGTTTTTTTAACTGTTTTGTTTTTGTAAACATTTTGTTTTTATGATACGAAATAAAAAAATTTCGTTGAACTATTGTGTAACTATAACTTGAAAAATTAGAGTAAATATTCAATTCCATTTTATATTTATACATTTAGAATGTAATTGAGACAATTAAATTTTTTCTTCAAACTTTGCGGGAAATCCGAGAAAATAAGGAATTCTCTGTTACTAAATGATCAAAATTGTAGTTTTTTTTTTGTCAAATATGATCCATAATCGAGCATTTGTTCAAAAAAATCTGCAGAAAAGTATCAAAGTTATTACAATAAATGTAAAATTTTCTAACTATAAGAAAAGGATCTAAAAGTACGGAATTTTTGATAAGAAATAATTTAAATTTCAAACAATGCAAGCTTTTAAAATTTGACAAGAGATCGCATACCAGTACCGTTTGGAATGCGTCTTCCGAATAATCCAAAATTTGATAGAAAAAAACTCTTTGGCTACCTTAAAAGATAACGGTATACATAGGTAGCATGGAATTAATGGAAAAATGCTTGCGCAATAAATATGATTCATACTGAAGCATAAATGACACATTTTTATCGTTTCCTGTTCGTGAATTTTTTTATTTACGATTTATATTGTCGTTTATAACTGACCAGATACTGTTAGTATTTTCACGGCCGAAAAAAGCATATTAAATGGTAAATATGTGAATATACAGTGCAGAAAGTACTCACCATGTGTAAGATCCAAAATATTGTTGTACACGGTGGCGAAGGTAAATAGAGGAAAAAAAAACAAGAGGATTTTTATGGAGTATTATTGAGGAAACGATCGCGTCATCGTTCTTCGGGAATTTTTGTAGCGCAAAGATGCGGAAGTAAAGTCATTGGCGTGATTTCACAAATGTCAGAATTCGAAGAGAAACAAAAAAAATACACACACTCTAAAGACACTGCGCAATTCGTAGAGAAAAATAATAAAAAGCGTTCAAATTTGATGATGATGATGTACGAAAGTTCAAGATTGCGTTACACTGCGTTTAAAATCACGTATCGACGATAATTTCACATTGAATTCATAATTCGACCATCAATTCTTCAATTTGGTTACGAATTATGAATTGAAATTGGTGCGAATGTAATGCGAGAAAACGAGGGGGCGGAAATGCCTTCGACGTTTGGCCTCGGATCGTTTTTTTATATACATATAAATATATATATATTTATACCACTGTGGCTTTATGCGTAAACACGCGTGCGAGCTCGCAATCTGCTGTATAATTTTGTTGAGTTAAACTTGTATATATATATATGTAAATACTATTTTTCATCAAAACCCGAAGATTTCCTATTATATCGATCTATCTGGCGATGATCGCGCCATCTTTACTCCTCACGGAAATCATGTACACCAAAATACATAAATTTCATTATAAGTAATTAAATATCGATCCTCAATATATGATTAAATAATGAAACTAATTATTAATTAAAAATAATACATGAAAACTTGGATTTTTTGTAAATTAAACTCGACGTTAAAAAATTGTTACAAGAATCAAATGCGTGACGCTATCTGTCATCGGAAAATTGTATCAAATTCACTTTTTCATCTTTTTTGTCGGTCTTTACGAATCTCTGTGTGATTTTACGTTATATGGACCAAACATTCGAGAGGAAAGATGCCGGAAAATTTGAACGAAAAATTGTACTACAACACAGTTTTGTGTCAAACTTTTTCGCCAACTGGAAATTTTCTTCTCGCTGGCAATATTTACGGCGATGTCTCGATATACAAGTAAGTTTTTACGGATTATAATTAATCGATCGATTTGTAAAATTCCATGGTAAATCGTCATTCAAAGCGGCAAACGTTAGGTTATGTTGCACGTCGAGTGCTTTACGAAATTGCTTCAATTTTCTTTCAAAAATATTATCGGATTGATATATTTGAAAACAAAAAAATAAAAAAATTGATTTTTCTAAAAAAATCGGAGTTTTAGAAATCAGTGTCAAATTTCGAATAATACACACTCAAAATTGTGACAAAATTTGTTTAGTTCGTAAATTTATACATTTTTCGGTCTGCTAAATCATCTTTAACCCTGCACGGATCATATGGATCATTTTCGACCCATAAATCCAGCAAAAATAAAGCCAGCAAAAATCATATGATCCGTGCAGGGTTAATTAACTTTAACTCATGTCCTAATTGTTTTGAAACTTTTTTCTGAAGTTTGCCCAAAGTTCTCGGCCCCAGACAAACGGACAATGAAAATGAATTGTCCGGGCCGACTTACAGTTTCTCAGCACATCCCGATTCTCAAGTACAAAGTATGGTCGCCACTGACAATTTTCTTATTACTGGAACAACGGGGGAAATTGCGGGTTGGGATTGGAACATAATTTTGTCGAACAAAGCTTCCAAGGCTAAAGCATCGTGGATTGTACAAATTCCTGCTGACAAGTAAGTACAATCATTTATTTTTTACTTTTAACATTTCAATAAAGTCCTAATGTGAGGCAGTTCTTGAAAATTATAGACAAACGTATGACTAAGTTTGTCAAAAACTGAGATTTTGAGTTTTCAGTTTGGAATCTTCATTACAATTGTTTTTTTTTTTTTTAATTTTCAATATTTACTACATAAGAATGCTAGTTTTATTTTATTTAATATTTTTAGCTTTACATATTTTTGTACAATAATTCAATTATCAAAATGAACATATTATTTTTGATTTTTATTAATAGAGACAGCTTCGAGAAACCAGATGTCAATTGTATTGTATATTGTAAAGAAAATCAGATTTTGTACTTGGGTTGTGGTGACAACAAAATCTATGTCGTACATCTGGAAGATGGAAAAATTTCAGGGCAATTATCCGGTCACAAAGATTATATACACAGCTTAGCCCAAGTGTAAGTATTTTAAAACACGAATGAGCGAATCATTTTTCTTCACCCTGGAACCCTACAATTTATTTTTCCGAACATAAACCCTGCAACGGTATCGAAAACAATCACAATCTTCTCTTTAACATAAAATGCTCCTCGTATGTGATAATAAGGTTTAATTATAAACCGTTCTCTTCGTTTTTTAATAATGAAGAGAATAGTGTATGATAAAGTTACATTTGGTGAAAATTTAATAATAAAAACTCTGTAAGACGAAACACAGTTTTGGAGAAATGTGAAAAAAAAAGGTTTTTATAAAAAAAATTGGGGTCGTTTTCGACCCCGTTGTTAGAGATTATTTTTCCATCAAAGACAGTTCCTGATGACAAGGAAATTTGCTGAAACATAAAAATGAATAATTATGTTTAATTTTCCTATGTAATCAATAATTCTTCATTTCGATTGTTTCAAAATATAGAAACGATCAGTTAGCTTCATCCAGCGAAGACGGCACAGTAAGATTATGGGATTTGAGAAGGTCAGAAAATACGAATATTTTGACGCCGCATTTAAACGCCAAAGTGGCAAGACCACATTTGGGAAAGTGGATCGGAGCGGTGGATCTGACGGAAGATTGGCTGGTAAGAAAAAAAATGGTTTCTTTTTTATGAAATAATTCTTCCAGCTTTGAGAATCTCTCGATATTTGTGAATCATGAAAAATCACGTTTACTCAAATTTGTTATGGTTTTTTATCAATTGTTACAAAAGTTGTGCGGCGGAGGGCCAAGTTTGTCACTTTGGCATTTACGGACGATGGAAGCTGCCATGGTTTTCGATTTGCCTGACGAGGGAATTCACGTCGCTGAGATTTACGAGGAAAGAGTTATTGCCGGGGGAGCTATGTCCAATACTTTTCATCTGACTTATCAGGGCGAGATATTGGCCAAAGTTCCAACATCTTCGAGTACAGTTTACAGCATTGTTTTTCGTGAAGCACCCCTAAAATTGCTCAGCATCGCAGGATCCAGCAATAATCTTGACATCTGTACGAACTTCAACTATCGAGAAATGGTTCTCAAATTTGCTTAACAACGATTTCAACGAACGTGTACAAAATAATAAACATATTTGTCATTTCTTTTTGATCTCTCGATATTAAATGTGAATAAATTTGAGATATTTTTTCTTATCAGATTTCGTGTGAATAAAAATTGAACAAAAATCCGGATGAAAGCAATGACATTTGAAATTCAGTTCAGAATTATTTTTAGCAACGAATTAAAAACTTTTTATACGTTAAACAGACGTAAATAAATAAACAAATAAATGATAATTGAAAAGGAATAATACGACAAAGAGAAAAAATATATAAAATTGGAAAAAAATGCTAATAATGCTCCCATCTTCCATTCGGATTAACTTCCGATTTATATTTTTTGCAAAACAGCGTTATTATTCAAATTTTAGACAGAATATTTTAATAGGAGGTTGAAATAAAAATTTATCAGTCAACTCTGAATACTTGCACTTTGCTTTTCGGAGTATTTCGTGAATATCCTTCATTTTTTTCGAAATTTTTAAATATTTTATATGAAGTTAGGTTTATTATTGTCGATATTTAAGAAAATTACGTTAACAAATTACAACTTTAACATAATTATTATTCTAAAAAATATCGATTACGCAATTAAAATAAAGTAAAGAGATTGACTATATCGGCACCTTTACAACCCTACCAAAAAAAAGCGTACCCGTAAGAATCTCTACCACTCGATCTCTACCCTTTGGTAGAGATCAAGCGGTAGAGACGGGTACGCTTTTTTTTGGTTGGTTGGTTGACATTTCAATTTTTTTGTTGCTTTTTTTGTTTTTTTTTTATTAAAAAATTTTTTTTTTTAAATTTTGTTGGTTGACGCCTACAACTACCAAGATTTGTTCACTACCATATGGTCATAACACTACCAATGAAGAATTACTAGCGTATATATCTATATACAGTGTAATATATAGTTTTATTACGCTAGTAATTCTTCATTAGTAGAGTATAACCATGGTAATGAACAAATCTTGGTAGTTTTAGGCTTTGATAGTGTTTTTTATTTGTTGGTTAACATTTCTTTTTGACATTTCTTTGGTAGAGATCGAGCGGTAGAGCTTCTTACGGGTAGGCTTTTTTTTTGGTAGGCTTGCAAAGGTGCCACTCTATCATTCCTCAACTCCCAAAATTTTTCTCTGCCATAGGCATTCTCTATCAATAAACGATCTCATACCGTAGACGTCTCTACCAAACCCATCTCTACCACATCCTACTCTACCGACAAAAACTCTCCCAGGGAAATCTCCACCATGGTCAATCTCTACCATTTACTGTTGGTATAGAAAACTTGAAAAGCTTTTTGTAAAGCCCACAGATGACGGCACCAATAAGTCTGATAAGTGTATTTTTCAATTCGACATTGTAAAAAAGTGTGATATTTTTGTTTCTCAAGTAAGAAAAGTTTATTAATATCAGTGACAGGTGTATTCATTATTATATTACGGTGTTGGTAATATGATCCTTGTAACAAAAAATAATAAAAATTGATATTAAATATGAAAAAATGATATCAAAGTCTTCTGACACATGACATAAGAAAGGGGTAAAAGCATGTAAAATCTTGTGAACCATAATGAAAGTAAACAATCATGCATTGATTGTTTACTAATGTGTTAAATTAAATAATAAATTAAAAAGTGTGAAAAATGTGTTTCTCAGAGACGAAGATCGCTGGAACGATTGCTGGACTGTCATGGCTGCAAAAAATGAGTAACCATATATGAATTTACAATTTTTTGCAGAATTTGTTTATTGAATTGTGACTTTTTGATTTTGATACAATAATATTATACATTACGCGTCATTTTTCGTTGTACAATTTGATCCGTAATCACTATCGAATGAAATAAGAAATTACGATGTATTTTTTAAGACGATAACGAGTAAAAAATGGTTAAAGTTGTAAAAAGAATTAAAATTCTAATTATTCAGATTTAGTTCCATGGTTTTTCGACAATTTGTCCAATAAATTTCGTACCAATTTCCTCGTGATTGGCTTACTCAAGCGCACCAATGTGAGAAAAAATAATAATGATGTCGCGAACAAAACAAGAAGAACAATAAAAGGCGAATAATATTGCAAATAATTAATGTCTTTTCCGTGATATTCGAAATGTTTGGAATCTCGAAATTTCAAAACGTGCTCTACATTCCACACTGCACGATCTATAGGTTTCACAAGTTCGTCTTTCGTTACATCCGACATTTTTTTGATGTTTCGACGATATCTGAAATATAAAATAATCACAATGTTTTTTTTTCTCAACATTTATTATAAATATTTGAAATTTAAAAAATTTGCTAAACCAACGTCCATATTTTCAATGAAATATTCCTATTTTCGAATAAGTTTTGCTTGAAAAATTCGCTGCATATTTTTTGGTTAGGAAACATTTGTTTACTTTTCGTTCGTGATTACTTCCGTGACGACTCGAACGATAGTTTCATTAGTCATCGTATCGACGTTGAGTGTGAGCCCTATTTCGGAATCGAGAATTTTTCTCGCATTGAAATTTTGATCACCGAAAAAAGGTATAGCTATTACAGGCACAGCATAGTGCACTGCTTCTTGTAAAGATTGCAAGCCGCCCTGCATCATGTATGCCAATACTTTGGGGTGAGCTGTAAGCAAAAAAATTCCGATATTAAATTCATAAAATTCTAACACAAAGTTATGAGCTCTATTCAATTTTTTATTATTATTATTAATATATCGAGGTTGCCAATATTTCGAAATAACTACATAAATTTATGAAATTTCTAATGATTTATTTGAAATTTATTGAAGGAGAAATATGTCGACTATTTAAAGTTTTTTTTTCTTTTTAATACGAAGACTGCGATGAAAAATTCAATTTCAAATTTCGTTATCATTTTTTCTAAATATTCATTTATTGAAAATGAATATCCAATGACTTAATGCCCTTTTTTGACCTCGTTCGTGACTACCATGGGTCTTTATGACCCAGGCAACTTTAGATGCTCGTAGCTATTGAAGGAATAAATATTTTTCGACATATTTTTTTTTTAATCAATAGAAAAACTTCTGACTAAGCGAATGATCCAGTGTTCGATGTTCGAAAATGATTAATTCCACTGTAGTCGAATTTGAAAGATAAGTTCGACTTATTTTAGTAAATAATGAGCATTTTGGCCTGGGTCAAAATGGCCCAGTGGTCATAATACAGAATTAATAGTTTTGCGATCATTTTTTTGTTACATTTTCCTGACAAGGCGGACAGAATCATTGGACAAAGAAGACGAAAAGGAAAATTTAGTGGAAAAAGTGTGTTGAATCTGCCGAGTCTTTTTGTTTTTGTTTTTGTGTAAAAGCCGCGCGAAAGCTAGCAAAGGACTCGACGTTTGTCTTACCAAGAACCGCCTGCTGGGGCACCCATTTTACAAATTTGATGTTGATCGCTCGAGCGAGCTTGTCCCCGTTACTAACATTGCCGTTTCCTTGTGTACCATCGCCCCGATGTTTCCACAGAATTCTTTGCTTCAACGAGCCAAGAGCATCCACTAGCGCGGTCAAAGAATCTCCGGGTAACTGGTGAGTTTGCAAATTTGAACCCAACGAAAAGTAAACCACTCCGTCCTTCGAACCTTCTAAAAACTCTTGAATATCCTTCGAGATACAACAACAAAGAAAACAAGAAAAATAACAAAGAGAAAATATAATGTCAGACTATTTTTCTTCACTCTCTCGTTGGTCAATCGTATTTTCTTTTGACTTTGAATTTTTCTCCGTTCATCGAACCAATGAGTTCAATTGAGTTTCGAAATAACGTTTTTTTTTGTTTTCATGAAGAATTATTTTTATTACGAATTATATTAAATTACGTTTTATATGAATTTCACATTGAAGGCTTTTTGTCAATACGATTTTCGGACTATTAGACAAAATTTCGAGTAGTCTGGCACACAAATTTCAAAATTTTATGTTTTTTTTTTCTTTTTCAAATTTATCTGTTTTTAAGTGGAAGTAAAAACAGGCGAAAGCATTTTTTTTTGGCAAAATATGCGATACAAGTATGCGTGCTCGATAAAAGCGAAAAAAAAAAAATTCATTGAGAAATTTCAAGTGTTTTCAGTGAGTCCGTGCACATTTGGGTAAATGTTTGAAAACTAGCGGAAATCCTCTGTTTTTTTTTATATTTTTAACTGTTTCGAAATAAATTCACCATCACAACATAATTTGTATGATTAACGGTCGTTAAGAATAATGAAATACTCTTATCGAGAACGTGTGCACGTTCGATCTGAATTCTCTTTGAAGAGTGCTTGTATTGTATTGAACAGCATTTTCTCTTTTTGCCAAATTCGTTACAACGAAACACATTTGATAGTTAAAAAAAAAAAATATTTTGGTCAAGTTTACTCGGTTTTTGTGTGTACTGGATAAATAAGAGGATTTTTTTTTTCGTAGCACGCGCACAAGTAAAAAAACATATTTAAATTGCGATCGAAAATCGTTGTCGTAATTTGATAAATTTGATATTAATTAATTTTTAATAAATTGCGAATATTTAGTCACCTTTTTTTATCAAGATTATTAATAAAACGGATTTCTTGATTAATTGAAAAATAATGAATAATGTGAAAAATTGAGGCTTCAAAAATATAGCAGAACATTAATTAAGCATGATCTTACTTCCGGCAAACCGTCAGGCTTTTCTTCAATCTGCAAACTGTGAACTTCCACAACGTTTGGTAAGAGAGGTTTAGGATAACCGAAAACGTGATTGTTGCCAAGTATAACGAGACTGAAATTCTTGTCGATCTCGTTCACAGATGTGCCAGAAACGATTTTAGAAGCAATCTGTTGCGCTCTTGGTAAATGCCAATGTCTGTAGTAGAATCTCGTTGCAGCGGTGTACAATAGATTGATTATACCTTCGATCGTGTTCATACGGTTGTTGAAGTTGAAAGCCATATCAGGGTTGAGGATTGGATCGTCCGGATTTCCTGGTTCATTAATTTTCATCGATTTTGATCGATTCATTTTTCATAGTAATTTCCGGTGACTTTAATTATGAGGATAACGTTGGACCACCTCATGATTAATTTGTTATTTCTAATATATATTTGTATAGTAAATATATTGAATATTTTTAAATAAAATAATAAACAAAATAATTATAATAATATAATTATTATATATTAAATAATTATGTTATTACACGGAAAAAAATGAATTGTAATTTTTACTGAGATTTTCATGAAACTCTACAGTTTTCTACATTAGCAGCGCCTATCGAATGCCTAAACATCAATTTTTCATGAAACTTTAAACAAAATTTGCTTAAAGATCGAACGCCTACAGAAGGAAATTGCAGCTGAAGGCAGCAGAGGAGAAGAAACAACAGATAAAGAAGCCATACATACAATCGTCCTTCCATATCTTCAAGGCACAACGGATCGCATAAGCAGAGTTCTCAGGAAATACAACATCAAGACCATCTTCAAACCACAAAAGAAGATAGCACAAATGCTGCTGAATCCAAAACACCAAAGACCTTTTTTGAACACACCGGGAGTATATAAAATACCATGCTCCTGCGGAAAATTGTACATAGGAGAAACCGGGAGGAAGATCAGTACACGGATCAAGGAATATCAACGATGTGTCAGATATGGCCATATTCTTCAGTCAGCACTAGCCGAACACAAGATGGAAACAGGAGACTCCATCCTTTTCGACAAAGCTCAAATGCTGGCCAACCCACTGAGTTATTTCTCTAGAAAACATAGAGAAGGCCTAGAAATCCGAAAACACTCGAACAACCTTAAGGGGCCAGTCCACTTTGAAAATTTCAAAAAATCTATTTTTTTACTGTTTTCGAAAGTACATACATTCAGAAATATTGTGTCAAAATTTTATGAAAATCCGAGCTCTACAAGTATTTTTTTTTTACCTGAACGTCAGGACCTCATTTCGTCTACCTGAACGTATAGCGCGCTCGGCCGACCCATCGGCCTTTTAATCCTCTTTCATAGTATAAACTTCAAACGCGTTTTTCTCGAAACAACGTTTTCAAAATCTAGCTCCATCGTATCTCTAAAACTAATAAACCGATTCTCTTGAAATTTGAACCACGTGTTGTAAACATGATTCGCAACACGATGACCCTCGATGGTTTTAAAATTTTGATTTTTACTCTTTTTTTGTGTGAAAAACTGCGAAAAAACGCGTTTTTTTTTACTTTTTTCGTTTTTCATCTGCCATTTTTTTATTTTTTGATAAAACTTTATATCCGAGGGTCATTTTGTAGCTGGTGTCATACTGAATCTAATGGACTTTGATTTTTTTGTTTCAGACAAACCGTTGCCGAGTTGTGATGGAGCTACCTAGCCCACCTATTTTTGAGGCGTTACGTTAAACTTTTTTTTACTTAAAAATAAATAAAAATGAATTAAATTTTTTTTTTTTTTATGTATTTCAAGACTTTATTTATCAAGCCCAACCACTTTTATATTCATATCTTTTATAAAATCCTCAAAAAAAAATCGCGAAAATAGCCTTTTTTTCGTGGCTCCAAAGTGGACTGGCCCCTTAACATAGACGGAAGTTACCAGGTCCACTCAATCTGGCACATCCTTCTCCGGGTTTTTTAATTGACCAGCTGATCAATCAAAAACTCTGATTGGCTGATGCAATCATCCGAAACGATGACCTTGCGTATATAAAGACTACCTGAGACCACGAACTCTTAGCCCTGATGATGCAAACTGTAACGTTTACGAAACGTTGGCAATACGCTGAAACTCTACACGGCATTCATCCGGAAGCCATAAACTATTGTTACAATAATGGCCGTGAAATCCTCAAAACTAAAAACTCGACATAAAGTTGTACAGAAAAATGTTCCTACCTATACTGGGATTCGATCTGACCTACCTACCTATCAACGACCTAACGCACACGGATGCTACCTGTTACACCACTATCTACTTGGTAATTATTGGTAAAAAAAAGTGACACGTACATATCCAATCCGGAATATAATCGGTAATGTCAATGAATAATCTATGAGGCAAGTCTTTCGAGAGCAAGAAAAATTTGAAATATAAAAAATATCGAATTTTCATATATTACAATGTTCGTAACGCTTCCGTGTGGTTCAAAATTCCTCCCCCCCCCCCCCATCGTTCGAGCACAGCAACAGTCTACAATAAGTGAAAGGAAAGTGAAATGAAAGTAACCTTGAAATTTCCTGGCTCACGTGCTTGGAGAAATTACAGTGTACACTGTAAAAATTGATAGTAACATAACAAATTTTGCTGTACATTTTCAAATTTTTACTGGGCACGCTGCAATTTCTAATTTATATCAGAGTATACACGTTATTTTCCCAGCCAAGTGAACTCCACCAATATTATCTCCACCTAAAATGTCCTCCTCCAAAATATCCCAAATCAAAAATATCCCATGTCCGAAATATTCCTGTCTACAAAAAACCCCATAATTTCATATCCCCAACAAAAATAACCCAGGAATTTGGAAAATATCCTTAGAAGAATCCATGACAAAGACTCCGTCATCACATCATACAGCATTATCACACCGTACATCACTGTATCACACCCTAACGTATACATATCACACCACAACACGTCATCATGCACCATACATCACCATATTAAACCATAATACATGAACCTACACCATACATCATCATATCACATCAGAATACATCATTATGCATCATAATACATTCACATACACGTACATATAAATTATTTTATTGTTATCATTTATTTATAATAAATACATTATCATAAGCCATGAATTTTTTGCAATATCAATTTGAACAGTTTTAATCAATAATAAAGTATGTTTCTTTACAAATTTACAGTACAATTTAGAACGACATGTTATGAGCTACTCCCCGCAAATATTGTAGTACATCACACTTCTTATATCCCGAGACAACGTATATATATTATTTTTCATGGGATATTATGGGTTGTTATTTACTGAAATGTTATCCCTCATAAAACCAAATATCCAATGGACGTATTTTGTACGTGCATAAGGCCAGAAAACATCCATGCCACGTTCATTGGATGTTCGGTTCTGTGAGGGATGGTATTGGGATTAAGAGTCGCGGTAGCGACTCGAGACAAGTACATTTACAAGCGAGTGCTACAAGACACTTTTACAGGAAGCGGCACAATTCTACCTGTTTTCCAAAATTTATTATTGTACTGGGATATTATCGCAAGGGGATATTTTTGGTTGGGATATTTAACCCTAGCTACAGACTATAACTTTTAGTACCTTACTTACACACTATCGGTCTACTGGACCGACGACTTTTATGGCTCTATAACATTGTAACAAACGCGTCTATTGAGGTTTAATTGTAGTTAAATCGAAACGTCAGACTCCGGCCAATCCAGGGAAGCAATCAATAAAGCCAAAAAGCCGTTTGATAAAAGGTTATAACGTTTATGAAAAGGCGTGTGGTGAAAAAAAGGTGAAAATGTAGTATTGGTCGGTCTATTGGACCTCGTAGTGTGTAGCTGGGGTTAAGCTGAGTTATTTTTGGTGAGAAAGTTTGGTACTAGTTATTCAGGGCGACACCCTTTATATCCATGGTAATTTTCTCAATAGGAAGTACAAAATTTTGATATTTTCTAATTACAATTTTTCATGTATGCCGTTTAACGTTTTTTTACAATTTGCAATATCAGTAAATAGTATTGGTTCACAGTTTATTCTTCTATGAGTATTGAATATTTTACTGGGGGCACTGTAAATTTTACACTTGTAAAATTAATTTAACTTGTAAATGTAACAGTGGTATTCCTTGTTTTTATTTGTAATTTCTGCTATGTCATTTTTTTGCTGTCGACATTGAGTTTTTTACAGTTTAGATCAGCATTAAGGGATCATCTCAGTGTGAAATTTTCGAAAAATCGATTTTTTTTAAATGCATTATCGGATAGTATACACTGTAATAAACATTCTCTCAAATTTTCAAATCGAAATTCAAAGTATTACGGTCGCTACAGCGTTTCTGGTAGAAAGGGAACGGAGCGAGACATCTGCCTCGTTCGGCGCTCCGCTCGACCGTTATTCCTTTTGTTTATTTTTCTACTTGCGTGTGTATCCTTCTCAGGTACTTACATTCTATAACTTTCGAAAATAAACTTGCCAAGCATTTCAGTTCGTTTTCGACATCAACCACGGATAGACATAGGAGTGAAACCTCCAAGAAAAAAATCAAAATGGATAGAAAAGGCACAAGAGAATTGAAACCTCAACGTGACAGAAAAAGACCCGCAAAATTCAAGGGAACAAATCGACATTGCATTGAGACGGATATATCATTTGCAAGTACTTCGGCGGCGAAAATAGGGAGAAAGAGTCCGGAGTTTGATGTAAAAATCGATCAAACATTCAGTTATGTTTTGATCGAATTTGCCTTGGTTTTCGGCGCTCTTCAACAAATCCTGAAATGCAAAAACTGTGATAGTGATGTGCGGTTTTATAAAAAATCGATTCGAGGATTGGGATTCAAAATTTGTGTTGAGTGTTTGTGTTCGGACCCGGCCGAGATCAACTCTTGTCCGTTGATAAACAATGCGTACGAAATCAACCGCCGTTTCTGTTTCGTCATGCGAATACTCGGCATCGGCATACATGGCATCAGAAATTTTACCGCATTAATGGATCTAAGTTCAACTTTCAACAGCACAACGTATTACGGAATCATGAAAACGCTGCATATTGCTGTGAAATCGGTATACGAGGCCGTTATCCGAAAAGCAGGCTCCGAAGAAAAAGAAAAAAATTTGGAAGCGGAAAATCGAGCGGATATTCTCACGGTGTCTGGTGATGGATCCTGGTCGAAGCGCGGTTTTACTTCGCGCATGGGTATCGTGTCTGTGATTGGAAAATACACCAATAAAGTCCTGGACGTTGCCGTTCGGTCGAGCTTTTGCAGAGCTTGTTCATTTTGGAAGGGAAGAGAAAACACGGTCGAATACGATGCATGGTATGCGACGCATGAACCGGAGTGCAACGTAAATCACGAAGGCAGCGCTGGAAAAATGGAGGTTGATGGTATGCTCGAAATTTTCAAGAGATCTGAGGAAATCCACAATGCAAAATACGGATTTTATATTGGAGATGGAGATACAAAGACCTTCAAAATCTTGTTAGAAGCCAAGCCTTATGGCGACGAGCTCACGATAAAAAAAAAAGAATGCGAGAGATGTACGGGCGCAAATACTCAAAATAATAACGAGAGTTTCAATCATTGCGTGTGGCAACTCGCTCCCAAACACATATTCTGTGGGAAGCAAACTGTAGAAATCGCGACGTATTGTGCAGCCTGTACGTTCAACGAAGGGTTCGATCCAATTTTGAAAATCTTGGAGACAATGGGATGCACCATAGGGCCGATAGCCGCAGACTTCGCTGCAAAATATAAAGCAGAGCGCATCAAAACTGCAAATCGCCGAAGCTCTCTGGACAGCAAAGAAGCCAGGACAGCCCGTCGAAACGAAATTTCAGCCGAAAATGAGCAGTTCGAGGAAGCCGAAGGAATATTGTATGGACCTGGCATCGCCGATTGATCGTAAGTAAACGATTTATCTAAAATTTTCCAACTTGAATCTTTAAACGCGTTTTTCTCAGAATGGTGTTTTTCAAAACGGTTTCCACTCTCAAAGGAAGAGTTTTAAAGATATCTAGTTCCAATTTCGGGAGAACATTTTTAACGTCATTCTTTATCGCGCTATGGAAGCTTTTTTTTTTTGAAAACTTCCTATTTTTTTTTACGAAAAACAGTCGAAAAAAAGGGCCAAATTCGACACTTTTTGTTCAAACCGCCGCCATTTTGTCAAATTTGAAAAAAAAACCCCTCCATAGCGCGATAGCAACTTTCCTACAGATCAATAATCTGTTTGAATTTTTTTTTTCAGATCAAAATTGCGGCCGCAATCGTGGAAACCGTTTGGAACTTTTTTTTTTCACGTGCAATTACAACAATTTATACAACAATGATGCACTCAATAAATAAACTTAAAAAAAATCATTTTGTATTCTTCATAAACGTATTTATTTATAAAAAAAAAACCGGACCGATTAGTTTATTTGAACATTTAAAAAAACAATCGCGAAAATCAGTGATTTTTCGGAGGGTCACACTGAGACGATCCCTTAATAATCGATCGGAAAGTAAAAAAATACATTAAATCCATTATTTTATAATGGAACACATTGTAAAACGACTAATTTACAGTTTTCAACTGTATATTTTGTTTTAGTTTCACTAATTTTTATATATCGACTATTAATTTTTGTAAAACATTTTTTTCCGTGTATTATTAAATGAAATAATACATTATTTGTATATATTTATTTCATGAAAATTTGAAGTCGAATGCTTTAAATCAAAATTAATGAATAAATTGGTAATAAAAGCATTTTCATTACATTTCGTTCCCGAGGCAATCGCACGGCAAATAAATATTATTTCCGATAACTTTGAAAAAGCATACAAGTGAAAGCACTCGGTATCGCATTAAGAGTAATGAATTTAGTAAGGAGTGCGTGGTTGAATCGACTAGAGACCGAGAATTCAATAGGAAGACACTTGATATACTTTGGCAAAGAGTTTACGTCAATTTTCGCAGTGTTAAACGTCGGTATAAAGGGAACTCCGGGAGATACTAGCAAGAAGGGAAAGGGGGAGGAAAAGGACGTTGAAGTCGACGATGAAATGAAACGCGATGCTGGTAAAGAGGGCGGGTCGGGTAAAGATCGCGCAAGCGAGAGCAATAAAGAGCCGCGCAACGGAAGCTAGTTGTTGCAAAGTTCCAATTGCCAAGCGCTACTACCATCCGAAGGGAAACTGGGCTCCTGGGTAATTTGAACTCCGGCTATACACTTACTTCAAAATTCAACAAACCAAAAGTTCATATCTCTAGTCCTCGTGTTTTCTCTATCTAAATATCCTTTATGTCGTGTATAAACTCATAAATATATATCATTAATAAATATATATGATTATCTTTTAATTCTGAATGATAATTCATACAAAGATATACGTACAAGGAAAAAAATGATGAATTGTAGTTTTTACTGGGATTTCCATGAAACTTTATAGTTTTCCACATTGGCAGCGCCTTCGGGACGCGTAAACATCAGTTTTTCATGAAATTTTAAACAAAATTTGCAAGTTCCTGTGGTGAAAAATACTAATACTGTTGATGACATATTGCATGCCCATCAAATGAATTTTTACAGTGTCGAACAGTAAAAAGTATACGCTAAATTCAACCCGTTTTTACAGTGTGAAACCGTAAAAAGTACACGAAATAATAAACTGAACTCATCCTCATCAGAATTACCTAAACATAATCATAAAATTGTTTAAAATAAATAAAATTTAAAAAAAAATTCTTTAATTATAAATGCATTTTCAATCATATTTTCTTACATCCATCACTTCTCACATAAATTTCTGCCAAAAAATTTTCCTACCTACACTAGGATTGTATCTGACGTACCTACCTTCTATCTACGACCTACGCGCACGGACGCTACCTGTTACACCACTATCTGTTTGGTAATTATTAAGCACTGCTCATTATAGACAAATCTTTTGAAAGGAAGAAAAATTTGAAATATAAAAAATATCAAATTTTCATATATTACAATGTATCATGTCCGTAACGTTTCCGTGTAGTTGAAAATTCGCGCCCCTCCCCCCCCCCCCCTCCCCATTGCTTGAACTATAATAAGGAAATACAGCAACGGTCTTCGATAAGTATTTCACCTTAAAATTTCTTGGCTCACGTGTTTAGAGAAACTACAGTGTATACTGTAAAAATTGAAAGTAACATAGCAAATTTTGCAGTATACGTTTTCGAATTTTTATTGGACACACTGCAATTTCTAATTTATGTCCACGGTAATTTTCTCAATAGGAAATACGCAATTTTTATATTTTCTAATTACAATTTTCCGTGAATGCGGTTAACATTTTTTAGAATTTTTAATATCAATAAATAATATTGGTTTACAGTTTATTTTTCTATATGTAGTAAATATTTCACTGAGGGCCCTGTAAATTTTACATTTCATACACAGTGCGATTCCTTGTTTTTATTTCTCATTTCTGCTATGTCATTTTTTTGCTGTGGACAACATTGAGTTTTTTACAGTTTAGATCAGCATTGATAACTGTTCAGAGAATAAAAAAAAAACATTAAATCCATTATTTTGTAATGAAACACACTGTAAAACGAGTAATTTACAGTTTTGAACTGTACAATTTGTTTTAGTTTCAGTAGTTTTTAAATATCGACCATTAATTTTCAGAGATCATTTTTTCCGTGTACTTATCCTTAAATATGTATAAAATGATATTATTACATTATAATTGACACTTGCAATCAAATAATTTGAATTTTTCTTAGATTTCTTTATGGGGGGACCTCGGTGAAACTTCTGTTGTTTCGAAACTGAGAAATAAGCTCAAAAACCGCACCACCGCACTGTATTTTCGATGCAAAACGTGGAAACCCAGAAAAATCTTTCAACTGCCTATTTTTTTTTCTGTTGCAGACTTTCTCGAATATTTTTGTTAGTATTGATAAAAATAAGCATTGGTTTCATCATCCAATAATTTTACGCTGAAATACAATGTTTTTTCATTGATTTATTCATTTATTTTATTTTTTTTTAATCCAGTATTTTACAGAAAATTGATTGCTTTCGAGTCTGATTGATTATTAATATTATTTTCAAATATTTATTTCGAAAATTGAAGCACTTGAAAACTTTTATCATTGAGAGGCAATCAATTCGATCTAATCGTATAACTTTTATTACGTTAAAAAAGTTGAGGAAAAAAGATTGGATTTTAAAACCGATGTTTATTTTTACTAATAATACTCACAGAAATGTGTGAACGAATCTGTGGTTTGCAATGACTAAAACTTACGTATTTGAATCATTTTTTCGATTTTAGACTTGAAATGTTGTGGAATTTTATAAAATTGTAGAGGAAGTACTAAAATTATTATTCCCATATCAAAAGTAGGTCAAAAGATGATTTTTTTCTTCTATTTTTTGATTTCAATTATAATACAATTTCCATTTGTGCATCGGTATTTTGATATTCCTTGGGAATTTAATAACTTGTTAAAACTTGGGGAGTTTTCTGCAATCGCAGGATTCAATTATGAAAAAGTTATCCTATAATTTGTCGTACAAAAGTCTTGACTGATTTGGACCGAGAAAACACAGAAGGCAAGCAAGTAGATGGAAACTAGGATAATGGTATTGTTCATTCAATTTAGGAAACTCTAAAAGGGGAAAAAACTTAAACTGATCAGACAATGTTGTTAAAAAATTTACACCAATATTTTCCTCTCTCTCTCTCTCTCTCAAAAGAATGCCTTGCCCCTACCAGTTAAAGTTACTTTAGTCTCTGTACTAATTTTCTCAATAATTGATTATTGTTGTTCAGTCTATAATGATATGATGAACGAACTAAACTCAAAGCTTGAAACAATTTTATTAATAGCGGTATAAGATTCATTTTTAAGCTACGCAGTGATACCCATATCACCCCATATCGTCGAGAACTAGGATGACTAACCGTCATCTCCAGAAGGTTGTATTTTATGGGCATTCAGACATTTAACATCCTATGTGGCAATGCACCTAATTATTTAATCGAACTATTTGATCGTGCGCCCGTTACGGCAAGGCCTTTGAGACAGCACACGCCTACCATCTTCCATGTTCCTATGCATCGAACATCGACGTATCAAAATTTTTTCGTGTTGGCAGCTAAATATCTTTGGCATTCACTTCCGTTGGAAATTACCTCAGAGAACAGTTTAGCTACGTTTAAAGAAGTTCTCCATTCTTATTTATTCTCTCTTGAGGGGCATACATCGTTACATTAAAGGCATAAAACTGTATGTTATGGTTTTTTTGTATACAGGAACTTGTCATATATTTACGCTGATAGTTTTAATTATTATAAAGATTTCGCATTTTAAGTTTATGTAATACTCGATGTTGAACAAAATTTAGCTTAATGCGTCGTCACATGTTATCATATAAGTTCTTTCTCCATTTCTCGGTATAAATGGTAATTTTAAATTGTAATTTTAACCGAATTAATGTAATTTATAAATTAATTGTAATTTTGAATCAAGTTATGTAATTTATAATTAATTGTAATCTTGCCTTAAGGACCTGTCCAAGGCATAAATATCTCTCTCTCTCTCTCTCTCTCTCTCTCTCTCTCTCTCTCTCTCTCTCTCTCTTTTCTTTCTCTATAACTTACCAACAGAATCCATGACGTAAGGCAAATTTCCAACGCTGAGAAAACCAATGAGCACAGGAAAATTGTATTTTTTGACGAGCGAATAATAACACTGGAACCACAGTTGCTCGATGATGATCGCATCGAAACTCTCGTTTTTTGACCTGTGTGTGAAAAATGTGTGTGAAAAAAAAAAAAAAAAAAAAATGTGTGAAAAATACATTCATGTATTTTATACGAGTCTGACTTCCATCCGTTGATCGGATTTCTCTTAGATGCATGGAGCTTTTTATAGCAATTCTCTATTTGTATAAAATCCCTAATTTTTTATTATAAAAATTAATAAAAAAACGTTCGCATGCAAACAATTAAATGAAAATGTTAATTAAAAAGTTGCAGCCATTAATTTCATAAAAATTGGTCAGCTGATTAACATTTAAATGGAAAGTGGCCAAGGCTGGAAAATTGAAAGATTTACCCATTTTTCTTCTTCATATACTGTTTTAATATTTTTCGTAGATTTTGATTGAAATAATGGTTAATAAATTTTGTTCGAAATATTATAAAGTGAAGGCTTGAATTTTTCGTAAATTAGCATAGATTACCTCGTATACGAAGGATCTGTGCAAAGCAAAAAGAGGGACAAAAAATCATGTGGTAACAGGGTTGAAAAAACAAAAAAAACAATGAAAATGAATTTTTATAAAAATTTGAACGAGCACACTAAGGTTTTCGCACCGCTTGGCAGTGTTTTTTTAACATTAAATCAAACCGCGATTTCTATAACTCATTCATGGAAACTCGTTTTTCCAGCCAGTCGTATCAGAGCATCCAACGTTATTATGGAGATTGAAAAATTACGTAAATTAGTTTGAACGACTTTTTTTTTGTTTTCATTTCCGAATGACAAACAAGCGGACATTTCCCTCAAGCCAGTTTGCGAAATTCGCATCAATTGAATGTTGAATTTTTTTTTTTTATACCAGTGGAATGAAATTACTTAATTAGATCCTGAACTGCTACGCTACGTATCTGTTCCTCACATATTTCGTTCGACTCCATCATGTTTCTTCGCAAAAGCTCGAAAGCTCCGACGTGTCTGTAGACGAAAAAAAAAAAACGAATCGCATACAGATTCTTTTTCATTCAAACTGAATAATTTTATGTCCGTTCATTAATTATGATTGCAAATTAATTCATAAAAAATTGAACAATCAACATTTGACTGAATCTCACAAATGTAAGGAATTCGTTTCAAGCAGTTGTTATTCCATTTTTTTACGTGTATGAAAAAAAATAAAAAAAAATAATGTAGAAAGATAGAATTGCGATTACTAAGGACATTTGTCAGATGTATTTTTATCATACACGTATTTGCACTTTCGGAGGGCTTACCTCAGACCAGTACAATCCTTTTTCCGATAAGTAAACGAGACGTCAATGTCGCGATAATTCTTCACGGATTCCTACAATTGTCAAATTATATTATTATTTAATAATTCATAAAAAAAAGAATAGAATATATTCAAGCAAATGGATTGCGATTCCGAATAAATAATTCTTGCTTTTGTAATATCTGTTAAGGTAGAACAGTCGAGACAGTCCCATTCAAAAGTAAATCTACTTTCAGATTTGACAATGGGCAATAATTTAAAAAAAGTGAAGAAATGACCTGTTCTCGATTTACATCCGTAAAATATTTAACCATTTAAAATTCCAAATTTAACACTGTAAATAAAATGGCATCAATTTTTTGAGTAGTCCAGTTTCCTGCGGTCGAAAACTTTTAGCGAGACCTGTCTTACTCGCATCCTCCTAAACTTACTTTTTCACGTCATTGACAGGTTATGCATTGTCAGACGGACTCACCCGAACAAATTTTGTCAGGCATTTCGTACTTTAAATCCTCACAACTCGGAAAGTTTATAATAAAAAGTGATAATTTGTTTTGACCGTAATCGTACAATGCCTATTTATGATTGCACAGTTTTTCATTGGTTTCTGTCTCCCCGTTTTTTTATATTAATAGAAATGTGATAGATTACAGGGTTTGCCTTATGCGACACGTGTTAAAAATGGTAATTTCAAAAGTAAATATCTCGATAACTGGATCGTCAATATAATTGAAATTTTACCAATACGTGTAGGATAATCTAAACAATATTAGTTTGGAATATCATAACTTTTGGTCTCAGACCATGTTGCGTACGTACTACCTTAATTAAGAGCTTCGAGAAACATGAATAAAAACATCTGGTTATAAAAATGGGAGCAAATAAAAGAATGAGCATTTTTAAAACAAATAAATATATGCATAGGCTTGACTGCACTGATATGCAGAATGTGCTATAAAGTATGTATATAGTTCACAAAAACGTACGACCGCAGTAGGCAGATGTAGAGAGGAGAGCAAGCCTGTTACGAAAGAGAAATGTTAGTAGGAGTAAATTGAAGTTGGTCTAAGTTTGTGTAACTTTCAACTCAAGTTTAGGAAGACAGAGTAAGGAAGAGTGAGTGAGTAAGAGAGAGAGAGAGAGAGAGAGAGAGAGAGAGGAGAGAGAGAGAGAGAGAGAGAGAGAGAGAGAGAGAGAGAGAGAGAGAGAAGGTAGTCATCCTTACTTCAAGGGATAGTCAAGAAGATCAAGAAAGAAGCAGAGGATCCATATGACTACAGAGAGAATGCACGAAAGAGTGAATAAGAAGAAGAAGAACCATGAGAAATAGAGTAGGTTGTAAAATACGAAAGGGTGAGATAACACGAGGAAGAGAAACGAGTGGAGATGATGGGGACTGAGTCGGACATCCGTTTGAGATATACTCCGAGAACTTTTATTTTCTTCTCTATTCTCTTCGTGCTCTCTTCTCTAATACAAATATGCGTTTTTTTCTTCAACTCTCCCCTTGTTCCTTTCGTCCCTACATATACATTGCCACCCTATTCTATGCTTGGAAATGGGAACTGTTTTATTGAAAAATTTAAATAATTCACGAAACGTAATGTTTTCACATCAATTTACTAGCAAACACACTGACAAGAGAGCTTTATCACTTAAAACCATTTTCGTATTATCGATTTATCTTGATTCTTCACTTCCTGCTGTCTTCTCTTGTTAGATTTATCAGGTCTTTATTGTTTCAGTCTCATCAATGATTGATCGAATATTTTGTTTTATTATTTCGTTTGCTGCTTTTGTTTATAATAAAATAGATGATACATCAAGAAATAAGGTGGTTTCTTTAATGAAAATACCAACAAAATGTCACAACTAATTACACTAGTAGAATAAATCAGTGTTGCCACATCATTATTATCGTTTTTCTATCGTGAGAGAAAAATAACTTTAGGGAGAAAATTGCGAAAGATTTTTGCGAATCACTGGGATGAAGAGAGAGTCGGATTGATTTTCACGATGAGAGCCAAGTGGTATATGTATAGTTATCGTTGGAGTACCAGAGAAACGAGAGGTAAAGTCGAAAGGCGTTCATCATCTCTCGCCAAGACACGACGAAAGTTTTCCGCGTTGAATGGCTCGGAAGAAAAGTTTGGCCCGGGCGAAGGTAACAGCAAAAGTCTAAGTGTTGGAACCTTCTATGTCAAGGGTGGAAATGGCACGGAGAGAAAGAGGGAGAGAGTGAAGAAAAGAAATGAAAGAGAGAGGGAAGTTCTAGAGGCAGGGACACGCGGATTGAGATAATTGTCGTCAAGGCGGAAGATTCTCAGCGTGCCGGCTGGCTCACGTTCTTCCATTCTGTTTTTTTCTTCTTTTTTCTCTTTCTTATTTCTCACTTTTTCTGACTCGCAGAACGCCCTTCGGCTCATTCGGCCGTTTGCGACGACAGATTTGTCTTATAAATGTCCTCGTCAACCACTTCGAGATCGAGAAAATTAATATTGTCGATTTGATTACAGTCATCGTTATCTCATGCACCTGACGTTCATATAGAGATTCAACATTTCACTCGATTTTATTGATATCTCCGTAATTTTGTGTCCTCGAGAAATTTTTATTAAGCTCCAACAATAAAATAATATTAATATTTTTTTCAATTGATTTTCAATCAAATTCACAGCAAATTTTTATTGTTGCTTCAGTATTTACGACTGTCACTCCTAAATGATCCATTATTTAAGTAATTATTAATGTATAAAATTAAGAAAACGTTGTAAACTTATTGCAAAAGAAAAGTAATCAATTTTCGACAACGTACCTTTAAGGGGATCGGCGATATAACTGTAACTTGATGGCCACGAGCAGCAAGTGCCTTCAGAAGTGCTTGAAATGGTTGTTGATGACTATAACTCGGACTCGGACAAATTCCCAATATTTTAAAGCCCCGAGAAATGTTGGAGAACAGTAAGAGTAAGGTACAAACGCGTAGAAACGACATGACAACAAATTAAATATAAAGAAATTCAATTAAAATTGATGAAAATTAGTAAACGACTTGACGATGTATTCGATTGAAAATTTCAACGACGAATGATCCAATTCAGCTCGCCCGAAATGGCATAATGGACTTTTTATGCGCTGACGTCTACTCGCACGCAATTAAGAATTGAGATAAATTTGTAGAACAGACAGACCTTTGTGGCGGATTCGATAAATAGATAATGATAAATAATTCAACATATTACGTTACTGGATCGCGTTGATTGTTAAATTTTTAAGTAAAACAGTCGCGACGGATCACTTTTAATGATTCAATGGACTAGTTTCATCATTTTTAATCAATAGAAACATAATAATTATTGATTTTTTCCATAAATGATAAAGGTATCGAGAAATAGATATTTTATGAATATCATTGGACAGCGTCTCGAAAACTCATTGAAACAAAAGGAGCCGTCAATCCGGAAAACCTCAAACGATAATTAACGCGTTAGTCTTTTATGTTTTTTGTATTTTTATTATTTTTTAAGCTCGTCGAGTGTACTGCAGCTTCAGGTATCTTTCTTTCGCTATAAATAATGGAGAACTCGGTCTATAGCTACGTTGCTTACATCAGTGAGAGTGCGGAGTTGAGGGGAGAGTATTTGCGGAAACAAAAAGGTCTTTCTCGGAGCGGCAGGTTGGCCGTCAAGGCTGAAGGAGAAAGGAGAAGAAGAAGAAGATGGTGGAAAAAAGGAGAGAAGAAAAACGAAACCAATCTTATTTTCCATCTCAGTCCTGTAACCCTTGTGTATCTTCATCCCTTGTACGATATACTTATTCCTCGACCGTCTTCGAGTCCCTCGTTTTTCCCTTTTGTTTCTCCCCTTCCTTCTCTTTTACCCCTGTACATATATAAACGCGTTGCTCTGTTTCTGAACGAAGACGAAGAGCTTGGATTATCACGGCATAACTTTACCGCGAAGCCATTTTTTTTCTTTTCCTTCTCCTCAGCACAACTTTTATATTTCGATCTTACGCGAAGAGAATTTTCTTCTCACTTGTTTTTCCGCCTATTTCTCTTCTTTTCCTATACATTTTCACCTACTTTCCGCTTTTTTTTACTCCTCTTCTTATTCCGTTCCTTTCCAGGCATCACCCTCGAATTTCCAAGACCCTTTCGCTTCGGGGCTAATGGTCCAGACCGTCAGCCAATTTCTTCTCTAGTCGTCCATTCACACCAAACACTATATACCGAAAGACCATTCTCTCCATATAACCAACTGCCGCGATACGCACGTGGAAAAATCGTAAAAGTAATAGGCCGTCCGGTTAAATAAGCAGCGCGAAACCGACCAAAGCAGGGACCTCGAGATAAAAGCTTCTGAGGTGAGAAGCTCTTCGTTTCGTTACTTTTTATTTTCGTGAAACTGTCTCCACTTTCTATTCTCTTACTTTTATCCCTGAAGAATAGACTGGCGTTTTGAGCTTCAGGAGATATTGAACGCGAAATGATCCTTAATTGTGTCGTTTATAGACGTGTCCGTATCACTCGAAACCGCAAACTCTGAGTAGATTAAACATTGCTAATCATTAGAACTGAGAACTTTGAGGAAATCAAATTTCGTTCTTTTCGCGTTACAACTTATTCAAAAGCCCATTCCCGCCATGGGTTCAATGACCGAGTAATCACGACGTAAGGCTAGGTTATTTGGAAAAGAGCCTTCAGGCTAACCCAAACTTCATTTATAATGTAATCCAAAAGGTGTACGTACCAATTGGGAGTAATTAATGTCTCGCGATTCCCTCTCATTATGGGGCTAGATTTTCGTTCTCTTGCAGTTACTAAGGATTTATACTTCGCTTCTTACAATGTTTTACAATCTCGAAATCTAAAAAAAAAAAAAAAAAAAACAGGAGAATCATAAAAGATAACTTATTCTAATCTATCTGTTGTAAATGGATTACAACTGGTTCACAGGCCTATTATTTGCCACTGCGCGTTCAATGACCGAGTAATCCATCATAACTCAGTTCTGGGCCATTTGGAAAAGTGGCCTAAGGCCATTTAAACTTTATCCATAATGTTTCCCAAACTGTATGCCCAGGTTGAGGGTAATGAATGCGTCGAGATTCACCTCCATTATGGCATTTGATTTTCTCTCTCTAAGTCATTTGAAATCTCCATTTTGCTCTCTTCATCTTCTCTTCGTACCAAAACACTGTGTGTTTTAGCTAAAATGAAATATAGTGTGTGTTACGTGATACACTGTGGAATATAATATAATGCCTGGAAGCGGTCACGATTCATATACAATAGTTGACCCGAGCGTCTTTACAAGCCTCTTCGCTGACGCCCCTGGGCTCACCACACTGGTTCAAATCCCACCAGGCGACAAACATCATGAGAAGCGTCAGGGTTGCTTCTCCATGGTGTTTCTAACTTCTTCTGTGCCCTCAACGCTGGATCCTGTTGAGGATATGTGTCAGGTACACCGTCAGGACAACGACCATGTTCTACTTGTGAAGGGACATACTCCCTTTGGGTTTCTTCATCTTTATGCCCATATCTCGCTTCTTCTTTCAACATGTTTCCTGTTACGCTTATGGGGCTAAATTTAGGGAAAAATATGGACTGATTGAACCTGGACAGATTAGTTAGATTTATTTACTTTTTATAATGAAAGAATCTTACTGATAAATCAATAGTTACGAATCAAATTGATGATTAATTTTTTAGGACTGTCTTTTGATGGACTTGTACAAACTGTAGCAACTGATCGAGAATTTGCCTGCTCTGTCAACATTGAAGGAATGTGTCTGTGTTTTAAGTGAAGAACAAAATCTTTGGTGGCATGAAAAATGTTGTACTTGTACTCCTACAAGATATTACCTGCCATTCTGAAGAAGGTCTATCCGAAATTTACACAGCAAAAGCTTCCCTCGCTTCGCAGATAGTGTCAAGTGCAATACAGTCAACTTCACTTGCACATGAGAATTTAAGAGTCTCTTCTCAACCACGGAATCTTGCAATCCATTTATCTCTCTCTCTCTCTCAAGCTCACTCAATCTATTTCTCGGTTTTTCTATCTTCTCTTTGCTCCTTTCGGGGCTCGTATATGGGCCAACATTTCTTTTACTCTTTTTTTTCTCTTCTCTGTATATACCTCGTGACTGCTGAGCCTCTTGAAAGAGCTTGCAACTCTCCAAGGGCCCTCATGCGTCTACGTTGGGTGTTTAGATAAACGGGTGGAAAAAAATGCTTTTGCTTGCTTATGTATTTACTTTTTGAAGGATTAAATCATTCGCAGCGTAAAAAATCGTCTCTTTATATTGGGCTTTTTGTAAGCCAGACATTTTTCGTCTAATCATAAGAAGACAGCGTTTCAAATGTAATCTTTTTGACTTTGTAGAAGTTATGGAAACTTCATATTAGTGTGAAATTATCTTGATAGTGAAATTGTAATTAAGTACTTCATTTAGTCACGAAGTTTATTTGAAGGGACACGACCAACTATGAAGGTCGTTCAATTTAACATTCTGCAGCACCATGCTTCCAATCTTGTGTCACAAATCTTGGACTGATAAACTAAAGCTAAAGTATTACACCAAACCCCACTTGTGCTAGTGCATTATTGTATGCACTAGTGAAAAATATAAATGGTCATCCTGAAAATATTTCCATGTCTGTGTACGTAATCGTCTGATAGTGATTAGTGAACAGACATAGAAATATTTTCAGGATGACTAATTATATTTAGTTTAGTTAATATACTGAAACGTTCTAAGTAAATATACTGAAACATCCTATCAGGGTAACAGGTGGATGAGAACATCTACGTATAATATTGAGATACGAAGCTTGACCCAAACTTAATCCATGAAATACTCGTTCTTATCTAATTCAATAGAACCGAGCTTAACTTGCTACCATCGCCAAACAACGGTGTGAAGTTTCGCCCAAGAATCACCATCGCTATGTCCACAAAAGTTAACGATAGCTATCCTATTCTTGAAGTTTACGAAAAAAAAAAGAAGAAGAAGAAGAAGAAACGAGGAGGTGAACTCTGCTTCTATCAATCCTCTTAGTAGCGTGCTCGTTGTTAACCACGTTAACGTCGTTATACGCCATTTACGTGGCCACAAACTCATTCATACTTTCCCTCACATTTTTTTCTTTTCACTTCCTTTTTTTCCATTTTCTTCTTTTTTTTTGTTATGATTCTCTCTGTTTCTTTTTCTTCATACTTCGTTACCTGCTCTCAACCTCCCAGCCCCCAAGTATCGGAAAAGCGTGACTCCGTGTGACCGAGAATGTCCCAACCATTTCTCTCGACTCATGAAAATCTTATTAAAGTAAGTTTAATGGATTCGGGCTGGTCTTACCGTCCGCGTGCATCACTACAACCCTGTTTTTTTCACTCACATTCTCTAAATACCAAGCTGCCTTACCATATTTTTTTTTAAAGTCCTTCCTTTTAAAAGATTTAGTGGTACTCATTGATTGAAGAGCTGAACAAATATTGTTCAGCCCAACTATAATGTTAATTATTGGTTTAGTATTTGATGGAAAATAGGACGAGTTATGTCTCATTGACATTTAAGAATTACGAAGATTGTTTTTTTTTCTACGAATGTCATTTTTTTACCTGTATATTCTTGACCCATTTATTTCAACAACTTCAAAGACGTTTTTTTTTTACATTTATTGTTTTCTTGTATTATTATCGTTTATTCGAATACTTGCACTTTTTGTTCGAAATTGAGGTCGATTTTTTTCAACCCTTCTCAATGTGTGGTCGTGTCTCATTTGGAAAAGTTATATTTTACTAAGAGCTTTTACCAGAATTTTCTTATATAGCCCAGCAAAACCGCACGAGCCCCACGTATCCAGCTTTTTTGGCTCTTGTGATGCAGCTACTCTTTTCTTTTTGCAAACGAAAAAAAAATGAAGAATCTCACAAAAGTCGTGAGGAACAAAATGAGAATAGGAGTGACATGGTGACAACATATTATGTTCGACGTTGGAAAATTTCTCGAGAAAAAGAAAGAGAGAGAGAGAGAAAGAAAAAAGAAATGATTATGAAGGAAAAGACGATGGTCGGAGGTTCTCCAACGCAGCGTATAAAAATGGGACAATTTTTAAATGACCGAGTGCGGGATATGTAAAGTGCGAATACAACGTATTAAGATGTAAATTAGAATTCATAAAATAATTAGGGCGTGAAAAACGAATTGAGTCTTTCGTCGCATCAGTATATAAAATAAATATTAAAACAGTGAAAGATAACATCTTGAATAATTAAATTCTTTACGATTCGCTCGGATAATAATACAAAAAAATAGAGTATTCATAGGTAAAGTAATAAACTCGAATAATTTTTTTCTCAGTTATGCGAGATGGTTCTCGCATAATCAGCATTTTCCCTCAGCATTTAATTATAATCGACGGATTAAAAAAAATTATTCCTCTTTATGAAAAAAAGTTTCTTCATGTCCTCGAAAAAATATCCTGAAAATTCATTCCTGAGTTTATTAAAAAAAAAAAAATATAATTCTTCCGGACTAAATGGCCATAACTCTTGAAGAAATTAGAGTAACTATTGAAATGCGTCTTGAATAAAGTTTCTCGAGATAAAACCGGTACAGCGAAGATATAATAAGCGAATAGTTTTCTCAGATACATATTTTGCCGGGCTAAAGCATCGCGTTTGAAAGATTTTCTCAGGGTGCCTGGCGACGCCGTTTTCGTAGCAGACAACTTTAGCGTCCTCGCGACTGATCCGGGATCATAAGATTGCTCTGGTCGTTTTATCTTTTTGTGTAAAAGATAACGCGGATCTCTCGAGTTGCGAAAGAGCGAAGCTTCTCAAGCAATACGAAGATGATGCGCGCTATGGAGGGGGCTGGAAACGAGAAGCAACATCCCTCTCTCGTATTATGCGCTTCCTTCCGAGGTCATGTATCATCCACCAAGTATTACCGGAAGAACGACAACGACAAAAAGAACGAGAGTTCTCTTAGACGTTTCGAGTAAACGTTCTGTTGTTGCCACTTTTACGTTACTATACATATTGAGCCCTCTAGCGATTTGTAAATCTTGTGAGAGAGCCCACTCGGTGACGTGCACCCATATCCCTCTTTTTGCTCAATCCTCTGGCTCTCTTTCCTTCTGTTTGCAAAATTTTTCTTTCGTATACGAAAAACAGTTTTTCTATTTTCCATAATATTCTCCATTTCAGCGAAATATTTAATCACTGGTTTTGAAATAATTAAAAAATACATTAAAGACATTTTATAAATTTCTCAACATCAGATTCTTAAAGACTTCATTTTTTTTAATACCCTGAACCGTCGTTACGATATAATTTAGTACATTGTACACACGACATACGAAGTTTGTTCATCCGTAAAGTTGCCTCTTACGAGAAAATGTTTTTTCCCTTATCGTTCCTCTCGAGAGACGAAAGACGACCTTTCTCCTGTAAGTTTTCCTGCCATCGAGACTGCGATGTAAAATTTGTGCTTTTATGGATTTTCACAAGGCAGCTTTGGTATATATGATTCTACGGAGCTTGTTCACTATCTCGAAAGCGGTTTTTTCCTTTGTAATTCAAAGATACTTGGAAAAGTCAAGACATTGGCTCGTTCGCTTTTTTCCTGAAGCGTTATTTTGCTTCGTGTAAAGTGGTGTAAGATTGTACTTTCATCACAAGAGTATTACTTTCTTCGTTCGCGTGCTTTGAACTCGGGTCACATTTTTCTCGCGACCCCATGTTAAGGTAAAATAGCTGATGACACTCATTTAGCACTCATTTGACTAGTCAAATGAGTGCTAAATTTTCAAAATACATTTATGCAAAGTTTAAAGCACTAATTAAATGAATTTACGCTTGATTTGTATTACAGCATGTCTTATTAACCTAAAAAAATATTATTAACAATAGATTTGCAAAACCTTCAACTGATAAATACAAAATTCCACGATGTCATATTTTTATTGAAATTTTTCAAAGAATAATCCGTATTTTTCAACCGATTTTAATGCACCACGTCTTATTTTGTTCCTCAAGAAATCCTCTACGAATTCACCATGTGGATTTTTTTCTGAATTTCATCGTTTTACTGTTGCAGCCCATTGTTTAATTGGCTAAAAAAATGTTCATAAACCAATTGCTGTAATTTTCATATTAACAAGTTTAGAAAAAAACCTACGCGGTGAATTCGTTGAGGATCTCTTGAGAAAGAAAATAAGACGTGGTGCGTTAAAATCGATTGAAAAATACAGATTATTCCTTAAAAAATCCCAATGAAAATATGACATTATGCAATTTCGCAGTTATCGGTTGATGATCTCACAAATCCATCGTTATTAAATTTTTTTTAGGTTAATAATACATGCTGTAATACACATCAACCTCCAATTCATTTTCAAAATATATTTATGCAAAGTTCAATGCACTAATTAATAGTGCATTGAACTTTGCATAAATATATTTTGAAAATTTAGCATTCATTTGACTAGTGTGAAGCAGCCATATTACCTTAAACCAGACGAAACTTCCATTCCTCATATTTTAAAACCCATTTTATCGCTTTTGATACAAAATTTCATTAATTTAAATATTTTACCCAATAATTGGTAAATTTTAATTATTATTCATCGAACTCCCCATTTTCCTCGATAGTGGTGATTTAATTTTACTCTTTTATTTATTATTACATTTTTAATTGCAATACTAATTAATGTCTCGTTCATGTTTTCTCATAAATTGATCCTGTCGATGTAACAGCCGTTGATGTTACCGGAAACTCAATTTCAACTGGATACTTTGACCAACCAGGTTCACCGTAAATAATATTGGGTTAATTTCCTTTGAGGAACTTTGACTATACGTCATTTTGTCAATTCGCGATCCCTGAAACTTCAATTTATTCAACCCAAAAATATCTTCTCCGAATAGCTACATGTTTAATAAGTTGATCATAGTTAGAATTTGTTAGATATTGAATTCACTGAAGAGGCACTATAAGCTAAGCGTTTGATTTAATGAGAGTACGTCCATCATCAAAAGCTATTAGTTATATTCAAAATTGATGATCGAAATACCTCTTGGAATTAATTCAATGTTGAAGATAACACCAGTTTATAAAAAGAAAAAAAAATCATCGAGAAGGTCAATTTTGGGATGTTGAACAAAAGTTAATCGCGAATAGTGGCAAAAGCTCATGATAACTTGGTTGCCAGATCGAGGATCGTATGAGTTGAGCATTATCACTCGACGGAGGTTGAAAAATTCTTTTGATATTCTTCTTCCATGTCTACTGATCATCGTATGCTTATGCGAAGGTACACACCTACTATATAGAGTACATTCTAATATTCCACTGTTGGAGTATGAAACATAGGATGCTCACGTTGATATTTTACCCTCGTTATTCATGGCTCCTTCAGTATTCCACTTCTGTATTACTTGCACGTACTTACACGCGCTCTGCGTGCTGCTGAGTTTTCAAAGAATACCTAGAGACTCGAGACGCATTGGCGTAAACAGCATCGTACCCATTTCTTACCCTTTGCCATGTCATATTGATTAACTTATCAATTTTATTTCCAAACCATACGCCATATCGTCATGTCTCTATTCCCCCTCCCCTGATTCCATAAATAATAATTGATTCATTGATTTCTTTATAAATTGTTAACTTTCACTGTTGTCTCTGTTACGATACACTAATTTTTTAACCGATTTCTCTTACCTTCGACGTCCCAATCACAATAACTTATCCTACGAATATATTACTCAACGCAATCGTAAATAATGCTGTTACAACTCGAAATCTTCAAGTATAAATCAAGTAGAACCTAACGTTCTAACTTTGACTTACAACTACCATTCTCTGATTTGGCAAAGAGAGGAGGGCACACGTCTCTGTGGGTATCGCCTAACCGTAGTACTATATGATATCTCGAGACTTCTGGGTTTCGATGTAGTCTACAGGATCATTCAGAATTCATACGTTTGAGTTATTTAGAAAATTATTCAATCGTACGTTATTTTTTTCAGTACTTTTCCTATCTTGTAGTCGTGTCTCATTTGGCTTTCTTAATCATTGTTTTTAGTGAGTGTCCCATTTTATCTCACTGTCCTATTCGCCCTGATTCCCTTTGATCACTTTTTCTCGTTGAGCTATAATTGCAAAAAAATGGCCTGGGTGATTTCTATTTACGAACTCCTCCATATTCTTTATTACCAATCGAATTTGATCTATTCTGAAAGAGCCAGTAAATCTAGACTGAAGGAATGGAGAAGGAGCGTGCTTACGGGGAGTTTCGATAATTCGATCGGCGTTACCCAGTCGAACTGCTTTTGCTACGGAGGATGTGGATCGATGGCCACCGAGAGTTCTCACCGTAACTACTACGCTGCTGCTGCCTTTCGGTTTCTGACTCTTCCAAACTCGGAATCTCGTTCGTTGTCCGATTGAATGCGACGCGACATCCGTAAATCCCGATTTCACTGTGCACTGTTGTATACATATCGCATATCTTGTATACGTATATGTTTATGTATATATGAAGAGAAGAAGGCAAGATTGCCAGGATGGTATATGGTTTATATACAGTATTCACTATATAACGATTGCAAACGAGAATTTTGTGAACGTTCGTTGGAAACTGATATTACTCTTCGCTCAATTTCATTCGTTCCATACTTCCTTATTTGCTTACACGGAGCTTTGGATGTCAGAAGTATATGCATGCACATGTGAAGGTCTTAGGCAACTCTTCAGGTTCGAAAAAAATCGATTTTGCTTAATAAATCGTTACTATACACGGAGAAAATAATATGAGGACAAAAAAACAAGAATTAATTAAGAAAAGAAGAGGTAGTTCACAGTTAGTTTTCATTATGAAAACATGAAAATTTACAAACCGTAAATATTACAGTGTGAACAGTGAAGATAAGGTGCTGAATTTTCATTTGTACTGAACTGCGTGATAAAACGCTCGAGAACTTCACTCCGTGCTTAATGTTCTATTTCGTATTTATAAAAATTTACAGAGGAATATAGCAATAAATTGTTTAAGTTGTATTAAGTTTTTTTATTTTTTATTTCTAAAGTCTTTTTTCGATGTGAACAATAAGGAGTCAATCGACTCAGAGCTTGTAGATTTGCTCAAAGAAATCAGTCAGTTCGTTTCGTTCGGCGATTGATTATATCCCTACTAGAAATTAAACTTGCGACTGTCTAGCGGCAAGCCAGTTTCGCTAGGTATTATCTAGCGGCTAAGTCGGTAACTTGGCTAGCGGCTAGCGTTATATGTAACGCTGTGAAAACTGGCGGCTAGATTGTCAAACTGTGTAGCCGCTGGACAGTATTTAATCGACGGCTAGCTAGTTGCTGGCTAGCCAGAAATTGCGGATTTTTCAAAATAATTTATTGTTCGAAATGAATAATTTTTTTTTTATTGTTACAAATTTGTTTTTCATCATCTGTAACGGGAATTCACTATTTTCATCACTGCTGACATAAATCGCACATGAACGCTACCTAATACACCAATCTCTTCGTGACGGTTTAAAAGTATGGATCAGTCACCTAACCTCACCTCGCATTTTCGAAATTGAAATTCTTCGACACGGTTTGACCGAATACAAAAAAGCTCTGTCAGCGAACGCGGGATGATGGCAAAAATCCGCTGACAGGGCCTTTTTGTGATTGGTCAACCGTGTCGAAGAATTTCACTTTCGAAATTTGCAGCTATCTCTCTCGAACTCACGGTGGCGAGGTACCGACTGGCCCATACTCTTAAACTTGAAAAATGATACCCATGTTGCCAATCCAGCATGTATAATAAGTAAAGTCGATTTATAGTCTATGAGATAACTTCTTTAAAAATAATTTTTACAATTTTTTTACGATCATGGACGAACCGAAAAGTCGCGCCGTAGAAAAAAAATAGAGTCTTATTTATATTGATATCACGTATAGTGTACCAGAAAGCTTTGATAATCGCTCAAAGGTCGTTGTGCATAAGTTTGAGTTTTTTTTGTATGAATGGAACGTCAGAAGGAGCAGATTTTATGTTAAAAACCATAAAATTGAATTTATACAATGAAACAGAAGGATGAGTTTTTGTTTGTGTACAGTAATTGAAGAAATTATAATACGGTTTTGTAATTGCGTTCGTGTTTTCAATATTTATTTTCGGAATAATAAACTGATGAAACCTGCAATGTTTAACGCGATTGTGTTGTTTTCATTTTTATTTTTATCGCGCTCATAATGAATTCCAAAAAACCTATCGCGTTCGCGTTCATTCTTAGTCGATAGTTGATTTTGAACGATAACAATTGTTTTAGTGTTCAGTAAAATCGTATGAGGGATGCGAAAAGAATTGATAAAAAACAATGTCCGAATGAAAAACGAAGTCTCTTGAATTAATTGAAACCTTAAATGAATTAAATCAAAACAACCGATTACGTAGTGTATCTACAGAATTTTTAAATATTTTTTCTCTGATTTTTTTTTTTAATTTATGAGTTTGTCTTTTTTGGAATATTTTTTTTTTTCATTTCAAAATTTGGAATTATCTGTAAGTAGGTTTGAAGTTCTCTTATTTATATTTTTTCAAGGTTTCAGTTCTCAGTTGAAATTTCATGATTTTCTATATCAAGTAAAGCGGACCTGCCACTGGCTAGCCGCAAGAGCGATAAATGCGGTACACACAAGAAGCCAGTGGCGCCCTCTAAAACTGGATTGCCGTTGGCCAGCCGCAAGTGTGGCAAAACTGAATAGCAAATCTAGTGCCCATTGGCCGATACGGTTATCCAAAGGTCAAGTGGATCGCCTCCAATACTGTGTCCCCACCGAACAGAAAAAAGAAAGAAAGAAAGAAAGAATAGCAAATCTATCTAGCGTCTCTCTAGCGCTTATCCAAGTACGCTAGATAGGGAACGCTCACTAGCCGCTAGGACCCATCAAGTTTTGGTCTAGCGGATTTCTAGTAGGGATTGGACGTGGTTTTTATAGTCACAAATAACGAAAAAAACAAATTTTATACAATCTGCAGAATTTGTAATGTATCAGCACTTTTTTTGGAGCATAAATATTGGTTTAGCGTCTATTGACATTGCCATTATTCCACGAAACATGGTTGATATGCGATACCGTATTTTTCGACAGAAAGACCGAACGGATTTTATTGTTTTTTTTACAGATTCATTTTTTTTTCATCCAATGGTTGGCGTGACAAGTTTTGTTTGTGTTTTCATCGGGGTTTACGTGTCGACGTGAACGTGATGGATATTCATCGAAAATGGTGGTCATGAATCCAGAATTATTATGGGAATATGTGAGAATGCATGAAATATACGATTATATTTGCTTTGATATCTTGGATCGAAAAGAATCGTTGGAGCAAGAACTTTTTTCTCTCCGCTAAAAATTTTTACGTATATTTCGTTTCTACGCCCTTGTGCATAGTATACAGCGTCGTTTGGTTGGCAAAGGTGAGCGAAACACGTAGAGATGCACAGAAAGGATTGTCCTCCCGTTCCTTCTTCGAAGCATTTCACGCTGATTACACTCCTACATCTCGGCAACCCCGGCAAAGTCCAACAGTCAAGCAACGACAAAGAGAGGGAGAATGGGTGAGAGTCGAGACGGGGTCGCGGCTGCTATTTTCCAGCTCTTTTTGCTCTTGGTTCCAACGTGAAAAAAGGTAGTCATGGAAATGAAAACTACGTGTGTTTTCGCGAAGAAGCTTTTTGTCCGACTTTATTTGTTTTTCCTCTCATACAATTTCGTAAAATGTTCTCTACACTCGGCAAATAATATATACAAAATGTGAAAAGGAAGCTCTATCTCGGGTGCTCGCCACCATGAACATTAATAAATTCATAATCTTATAATTATAGATATAACGATGATGATTCAATTGTTGGTATGTTCGAAAAGCTTTTTCGATTTCTTCGTTTACCCTTTTTGGATGTTATTGATTTCGAATTTGCTTCATTTGACTGACATCAGACTGGCAAGTGATTTCTTTGGAAATCATGAATCCAAAGTTATCCTTTAAGCCACATGTACTACGACAAACCAAACTTGATACAGAGCGGAACATGTCCAATCTACGGGACAGCCATGATCTTAGGTACGTATGTGGTGATGGTATAGAACCGAGCAGCCAGCGTCTAATACGGTACTTGAGTCAACAAGATGTAAATTCGTCACCGGGATATCCAAATGGAGGAAGGAAGTAATTAGATGCGTTGTTGCGGCAGCCACCTTTGAGCTCCGGGGCGCTTCATATTAAGGACGGTGTTTCAACTCCGTGTGGAGAAGGGTTGTCTCGCTCTCTGTACACCAAGTAAGGGTTTGCCACGCCCCTCTTACTCGTATCATGGCGAAGCTGTGAGTTTCATGTAGTGAGACTCGGGCATATTGAAGCGGGGGATCATGATGCTCTCCGGTTACTCATATAACGGAAAGACACACATACTCCTTGTAAATTCATCCAATCTCCAGTTTGGCTGAGTCTCTCAGGGGTGTGAACTCGATATAGAGACTGGACTCGGTATAGAGATGTACACGTGACCAACAAGAAGGTTTAACAATATAGAAACTGGAAGTAGGGTCAGTGACACCTTTAGGAAGGTTCCTCATACGTAGACGGCGAGAAGAGAGTTTTAGCTAGTTTTAGACTTTGACACTGGATGTTAATGAGGCTGTGTTCCAAAACTATCGATGAATGTGTATCAACATAGATATTGTCTTTCTCAGTGGTCAAGAATCTGCGTGGAAATTGGTTTTAAAGTCATCAGGGTATTAAACTTTTGTTTCTACTGAATAATGATTATTTTGGACCCCAATAAATTCAATCCGTTTGACCTATCGGTACACATTCTTGTCACCAGTCCAAGCAAACTAACATCTATTGCCAGAAGTTATCGAGGTAGGCCATCCAATTTCATAGCATTGCAAACGCTGATCCGATCGTGCTCGGTCCATCAAAACAAGTTTACCTCTCTCTCTCTCTCTCTCTTCGTAAAACGTATTCTTGATGCCATATAGCTTGTCTACTTATAACGGCAGGATAGAGGATTGCAACGAAGAATTTGGCAAAGAGGATAAAGTCTCGTATATTTCAGGTATACGTTGCGCTCAAAGAGAATAACGTTAAAAGAAGATCCCAGCTTTTCTAATAAATCAGCTTCTTTACGTTTGACCTTATTTCTCTTCGATCTTCTTCAGTGAAAGTATTCCGCGCAGGTTACGTCATCGTATACTCTTGCGGTGAGAATATTCATAATTATTACTTGAATTAGGAGCTTTTTATAAAAGCGAAGACTATCCAAACGTAAACAACAGTATCGTTTCTCATTAGCATTTAATCGGGACGCGTCGAAAAGTTGTCATCGCAGGGTGCGGGTATGGACTTCGGGATCAGGACAAACTACTGCATGTACACACCCTCACTGCACACATACGAACACATACAGCTTTAAGACGAAGCGGGAGCGATATGAAACACCATCGTAACCCGGCCAAAGAGAGTTTAGGATTTGCTTTTCGTGTCGTTGTATAGGTGAGTGTGCTTGAGAAAGTACCAGGACACTGACGATAGAATGATGTTGACGCCACCATGCTGCTACCTTAACCACGTTGCACAGAACTCCATGATCCAAGGACTGCTAAACTATCCTTCCTCTCTCTCTCTCTCTCTCTCTCTCTCTCTCTCTCTCTTTCTCTCTTCAGCTTCCTTGATGCCACTCCATCAGACCACTTTCGTTCTCCTGCCTTTCTCGAAGCTGCAGGAGAGAACGATCGGGCGAGAGTAAGAGCCACCAGCTCAGCAAGACACTCTACCTCTCAAGACTTTCGAGAGCTGGGCCGAAACGAAAGAGGAGATGAAGAAGAAGAAGGCAACAGAAGCAGCCCTTGCCTGCTCGTAGGATGTGTATACTTTGACTTCTAGCAGCAAAGCGCTGTACCATGCTGAAACAATTCTTCCCACTCTGTTGCCTTCGGTTTCTATATCTCTTTCCCTTTCTCTCCTTCATCTTTGACTTTACCACTATACATGCAGTACTGCAACGTTGGGTTGAGGATGTGCTTCAGTTAATTGTATAAATTAGTTGTTGCTTTCCGACTGTTGGACGCGGGCAAAGGGCCCAAGCCAACTTTATCATCATGGGCACTCATTTACCTTGTACGCTCTCGGTCCTCTTTATCGATTTTCCAAACGCGAAACTTGCTTCGGAAACATTGCAAACCAATAGATCGACTCAAATTGTACTTCGACGTTTATTAAGATACATTCACTGCCGCAAAGTACCCGGGTATGCAACATATCGATTGGTAGGTACCGTGAATAATGTTGGGTACTTGATGAGATTCCAACGGAGAAACACCATATTTTTCAAAGTCCTGACAATTTATTGCAATACCAAAATCATCCTTTTCCTCGCTCTTTCTAAGATTTCACGAATTTAATTTCTCCCACATGCGATATTAAATTATTTGCACATCCTCGATGCATAATTAATGACGTATAATAATCCTACTGGATATTAATATTTAATAGCAACGAAGATAACAACAGTAGTAATAATAGTACCAATAATAATAACGGACAAGCGAGAATACGGAAGAGACAGTTCGTGTGAACGTGGCTACAACTGCGAAATGTTATGTGCGCTACTTTAATATAGAGCCGTAGAGATGGAAAAGCACGAGATGAGGGGTGAACCTCCCGGTCTGTATATCGGAGAGCACGACTGTTAATATTGTGCAGTGTTGGTGGTGGTCTCTTGACGGAGGTGGATAGCGAGGGTGGTTGAACGTCGAGGGAGTTACGAAAGAGGGTGGGAATGGTTGAGGTAGAAAGAGAATACGAGTGCCTGCAGGAGCAGAAGAGGACGAGGACGAAGTGAAGGAGAGGAAGAGCGGATGGTCGAACGTGTTTCTCGTTAAGTGAAGCAATTACCCGACCTATCTATTACGTACACCTCCGTCAGCGACTACCACAGCCTTTTAGTTTTGAAGAGTCCATTAACGTTGCCCTCTACTACACTTGTGCTGCCCTTCTCACTCCCTTCTTCCACCGCTTCATACTTTTCTCTCTCGCTCTAGATGTTTCTTTTTTAATGTTTATCGAGTGTCTTAGTTATCACATATCATGCGAACGGATGAGAATATCAAAAATTATCAACGAATATTTCGTGTTGCAAACGTTTCTTATCAAATACGTTCGCTGGAAGCATTTATAGTAGATTTTCAAGGTAACTGTAGCCAATCGAAGCAGTTGAAACGTATTAATATCGGTAGTTGCAGAAAACTGGTGTTTTATGTCATATTTATTATATAATTAATAATAATGGAATACCTTTCCATTTGTTTAGCGATTTCAAGGCAATCATTTCATTTTTATTTTTAATGTGGCGTAATTATGACCTTCGGATAGCCTGTCAAAACTTAGATATCCGACCTCAAATTAATGCAACTATATGGCAAATGCAAATATATGTCATCCTCATTCATTTCCTACTAATATATAGACTCTAGGTTAAGGTAGTTCATTGTTAGACTTTTTTCGCCTACCTTCCTGACCAAACATAGATTTCAGGTTTCAAATAAATCCCGAACAAAAGGGGGGTGCTGAAAAAATCGCTTAGGAGCTTAAGATTTTTATAAATTGTTTATGTTTAATAATGTTTAGACAGAGCTGAGCCCAAAATTGTGACTCAGGTCCCATTATTTATTGCTTGTCACAATTTATTCGTCAAGTTAGCATTAATTCTGCTACTCACAAATGCACATAATTGGATCTTAAACAGAGAAGCCTTAAGGCTGAACGTGGTAAATACTATAATTTTAATGGTTTACACATGCAAATTGATTAATGATCAGAGTGAAGAGAGAGAGAGAGAGAGAGAGAGAGAGAGAGAGAGAGAGAGAGAGAGAGAGAGAGAGAGAGAGAGAGAGAGAGAGAGAGAGAGAGAGAGAGAGAGAGAGGGTTGAAATAGGATTGGAAAGAGAGGAAATGAAGGAGGCATCGATAAAGCCGTAAATAATTAGGGAACATAGGTGGTCCCGAGAGCGGTCAAAATCGGGTGCTATATTCCGGGCGTTATTGGTTCCTCGTCCTTCTCTCCCAAGCCCCTCTTACCATCCGTCGAGCTTTCGAGCGTGAGCTTTTGGTTGCGTTATCACACGAGAGTGGATAGTGTGGCTAGGCATGTTTGGGGCCAGGTAAAATATTCCTTCTACTACGTCCGTTGCATAAATAAATTTAAGATTGGCCCGCGCGCATGTATATAGCCCTGGGCCACCTGATCATCTCTTCTCTCTGGTTGCTTCCATTTCCATCCCTACCTCTCTCTCTCTCTCTTTCTCTCTCTCTCTCTCTCTCTCTCTCTCTCTCTCTCTCGCTTTCACTCCAACTACCTTTTGGTATAATAATTTGGGAATGGGTACATCGTACATTAGTGGTTATAGTACCGACCTAACCCGATATACTATTTGCCAGCATGTCTGTATATTCATAAATATCTGTGAGTACAGGATTAAAGCCAATCCTCCTGCCAATATGGAACATTTACGATCTACAGATAATTGCCCCAAACGATTGATACAGATGACTCTTGTTCTCATTGCCTGTGTTTAATTATTCAAGGCTTTACGATCAAATAATTGCACTTGTAGAAATTTTACTGGTTATTCGACTCTATAATTATTCGCTCATCAGATTTTCAACGTTCCCACGGTCTTGAAATTTACATTATTCAACCACATTTTTATCTTTCATTCTGTTCATCTGTTCAGTCATCTTATCATTCTGTTCGATGTGTTATGCAAATTTTTACAGAAAATCGTAATTTCAATTCAAGGCCCAACCAAACTTGTTCTTAAGTTTTTTTTTTCACCCAAAAATCTTTTCCATTGGAGAAAGCTAAATTTAGAAATCCAAGGATGCTCACAAAAGAAGCTTCCAAATTGAAATCAAAGGCCAAAGGTCCGAAATCGAAAATTCCAATTGACCAGTGTGATTTTTTTTTATTCAAGCTGCAATCTGCAACCATAATTCTCATTAATCGAATCTTTGTCGTTCGTCATCATAAACTGATGTTTTTCGACGTGTCACAGTTTTGTTTTAAAGTGGGGATACGATGGATACTGTAAAATACACGGTCTCTATAGTTCCTCGCACATACAAAGCATAGAGTTTAGTAGGCGCGTCAGGTTTCTTGCGATATATGTATAGAGCGAACCTCTGCTAGTACGTTGAGCCCAATACAAACGATGCACCAATGTCCGTAGCGTATTATATCCTGCAGCAGGAAGCCAGAGTGTATAACTCTCGCCCCTGCTCTATCTCTCTTACCCTCTCGCCCTAAACCGTCTTCTCTCTCTCCCTCTTTCTCTCTCTCTCTCCCCCTCCCTCCCTCCCTCCCTCCCTCCCTCCCTCCCTCCCTCTCTCTCCCCCTCCCGCCCCTCTCTCTCTCTCTCTCTCTCTCTTTCTCTCTTAGGCTTTCCATCCCTCTCTGCAGAACGAGAGTATGATATATATATGTATATATATATATATATATATATATATATATATATATATATATATATATATATTGGGGGAACTGGTATTCTCGCTTCTCGGAGGCCGCCGCAGCACCCACTTTGAATCCTAATTCGGATTATTAGCTTTGCTAACTATCCCGACCTGGGCCAACGTGATGAACGAACGACGAGAATTTATATATTTATATATACATGTGCATAGCACTCGGAAAGTATAATATACTGTGCGGCGTACGTATATATTTTTTATGTTATATTTCAGTATATATTGAAGAAGAATTCGTATGTAAATACATAAAAATAAAAATGTGTTTGGGTAGTTTTATATATATTTTTTTAAATCCACTAATTTTTGGACTGAAAACAATATTTAAATTTATTTTTTTTTATCGTAAAATGTTACAATTGTTTACGATTTTTTTGAGCAACTGCCGTTAAATAAAATTTCTTCATTATTTTCGGCTTTATTATTTATATGAAACAGTTGAATTAACAAATTTTTGTATTTTTTAATCATTTTAACTTGGAATATCGAAACACATCTCGTACGAAAGTATTGGATATTTAATACAGCTGATAATGCTGTAGAAGTGCATGGTTGGAGCAGTTTTCTCGCACCGTTTTCCAAAAGAGCCAAAAGTCTAGCCCGAGGCATGAGTCGGTTGAATCGCACCCTTATCGCAACCCTCGCTTTCTCTCTCTCTCTCTCTCTCTCTCTCTCTCTCTCTCGCTCTCTCTCGCTTTATCTCGCGTATACTTGATTCCCTAGACGTAACGATAAAATTTCGACAATTCAACCAGCATTAATTTGCATTTTTAACATGATTTTCAATCCATCGAAAATGTCATTTGAATTTTTAACGTGTTAAATAAGTTCATATGATGCAGAATGAATTTAACAATTTTTCAGAAAACTCTTTTTGATATCTTTTCTTTAGTAATTCGACATTTTTCGTCAAATAAAAAATTTCATAGCTTAATCTGTGAAATCTTTTGTACCATAATCCAGTACCATCCGGAATTGACGAGCTTAGGATTTTGGGTTTATGTAGTACACCAATTTAAAACGTGGACGTCTGTGAGAGATAATGGCTGAAATAGAAAATCCTGTGGATAATGGAGCCTCTGAAATTCTTTTGTGCGAGTGCACGGTCCTTCAGTAGATAAAGTTTCCATGTCGTAGTTTCTGCATGTCTCTGTATGAGTTTTCATGTGTACAAGAGTCTGCGAGAGAGGGAAAGGGAGACAGATCCTATCAGCTAATTATACGAGGGTTGAAGAATTGTCCTTTCGCCACGTTCTCGTAGATTCGCGTTCCGCGATTTCGCCAGGATGAGACTTACGAATTTTTTGGAACATCAAAAAAGCAGCAGTGGCATGAAAACGATAAGAGGTTGAAGTTACTAGTGGCAGCTGTGATGGTGAGCTAAGTTGATTATAATGACACATTTTTATCCCGTTTACACTATGATCCTTCTTTTTATTTCGTCACATATTTGCTCGTTAACATACGCTCGTCCGAAAGAGAACATATGATGAATATATAAAACGGAGCGGTAATTCTACTGGAGCTTTTTACAATGTACATTTATGGTTGATTTTTTCCATCCTTTTTGTTCTCACGAAATTTCATTTATTCAACTAAATCGAATGTTTGAATTTATAATACTTGTACAATTTTTGACCTCATTTCGGATTTAATTAATTAAATCACATTATTTGAATCTCCTCATCACTTTATTAAAATTTATTCAAAATGCTGAATTTAAGTATCATTATTGATATGTGAGAAAATACATTCATTAACAATACTACTGCCACATTTTTTTTTCTTGCATTACTCAAATTTTAATGAATTGAAATGAAAAATTGATGTAATTAGGGCAATTCGCCATTTAGTTGTTAGATATTTAATTGCAAATATAACTCGATTTTCGTTGCCACGTATTCGAATTGATTTTCGATAATTAAACTCTTCTATATTTTTATTTTGCATCTACACACGAGCGTTTACATTAATTATTTGAGTATGAACGTTCGCCTCAATAGAATATAAATAAATAAAGTTAAACACTTCTCGAAGTGATGGCGACGAAATGAAATTTTGTTGAATTTTTTTCACTTTGTCACTTGTCGAATATTATATTTATGAATAAAAAAATCTAGGAAAATTCGTCCTTCCAACTCAAACAGACTAATAATAATCTTTTAAGAAATTGAATGAAATGCTATGAGGAAATAAGAACACCTTAATATTGCAACTACAACATTTTAATATCGAAAATATGCATTTTTCTTTACAGTGTTATCAATTTGACAATAACATAATCACGTAAAAAAGTATTTAAAAAAAACTGCATTGCATTGACAACATTCGAGAATATTTCAACTAAACTTTTGGATTTTATTTATTCTATAACGTACACCATAATAATACAGTAAAATAAAGAAACATATGAATGAATATATATGATCAATGAAACGTAGACTGAAACCAGTGTGGATTGAAAATATTGTATTTTCAAATTTTCATTGTGTTTACGTAGAATAATAAATTATCCTAGTTGAATGTTATAGGGAATTTGCGAAAAGTAAACTCCGTGAGGAGAGTTAATATATTTTATTGACAAAAGATCTTAAGGAAGCTTTCCAGTGTGACAGCCCGAAAAATCGCTGTTTTTCGCGATTTTTTTTTTTAAAGAAAAAATAATCTAATCGGTCTGGTTTTTTTTGTATATTAATTGGGTATTGAAGAATACAAAACAATTTTTTAAAGATCGATTTATTTATTAATTAATATCTATAAAAATGATGAAACAATTGTTGCAGAAAATGCACTTGGATGTGGTGTCCACGTTGGGGGTCACAATTTTGATCTGAAACAAAAAACACAAAAAGATTATTGATCGGTATATAATTGGCTTTCGTGCTATGGAGGCTTTTTTTTTTTTTTTTGCAAAAATGGCGCCGGTTTGAACAAAAAGTATCGATTTTAGCATTTTTTTTGGCAGTTTTTTTTACAAAAAAATAGGAAGATGTCAAAAAAAAAAAGCTTCCATAGCACGATAAACAATGACGTTAAGAATATTGTGTAAAAAATTCAACTCGATAGCTTTAAAACTCTGCCCTCCAAGTTGGACACCGTTTTGAAAAATGCTGTTTCGAGAAAAACGCGTTCGACGGCCGACGCGGCAGCTGTAGCGCTCCGTTGCCTTCTTCCAAGAAATGCTGTACAGTAACCGCAATAATCTGAATTTCGGCATGAAAATTTCAGGGAATATTCGGAAGAGTGTATACTATTCGATAAAGCAAAAAAAAAAAATCGATTTTTTGAAAATTTCACACTGGAAAGCTTCCTTAATAGAAAGCTACAGGATGCGGACACGTCCGCTCGGCTCGGCACTCTGACTAACTCTAACTTATTTTTTAACATTACATTCTTTGCACACTACGCGACATCTGTTTTTTGTCCGTCTACGCACTCATCCCTCCATCCCTTTTTACTTTAGGACCTTACTGTCGCTGAGCGACTTGAGTCGCCGTGACGGGAAAATTCTCGGTCAACCGTTTCGTTTCCAATATTCCTAATCCTTAATTTACGGCTTCACTCAAGTACCACGCTCGCTCATGCATTCGACAAAAAATGGTCTCTGTCTCGATGTTACATTTATATATATTTTCTTTTTTTCAAAATATCCATTATTTCGAAAACTTTTAGTCGGTACATTTGAGATTGACAGAATAAATGCAACAGAAATAAAAACAGAGAAAAACAATGTGAATATTTGAAATTTGTAGAGCTTTTTACACGAGAGTATAATGTAACCGAAGAATCCTCCATTACATTTGACGCGTAGGGCTGTGATATCGTTTTCCGCTGGATATATGAAGGTATGGTATATCGAAGAGCCAAGTGAGAGATATAAAGTAGGACGGGAGAAATCGAGCGTAGGATTTTGATTATTCACAGCCTCCCTCGGATCTCGATGCAGCTGAGGAACTTCCGTCTACATATTTGCCGCATGAATATGCGTTTTGCTTTTCAAAACAATATATCCAACATGTATACACGTCTTTGTCGGTGAATGCTATCCGTTGTCTCATCCGTGTCATTTACAAATGCTTGTCATTAAACGACAAACTTCGAATAACTCGCAACAACGGCTATGGAACAAAAGGAACAAAATCGCGTGACTGCGCGTGAAATTCGGACTTTTTTTTTTTTATTTTGCCCCCAGACTCGTGCCCTATTTTTTCTGACTGTCGTTAATTTCGTTCGATATTTTAATGAACAATTTCATTGTATATTGTTTTCGTGAATCTTCTCTACTTCCTAAAAAAATAGAAAACGAAATTTTTTATTTTTAATGAAAATTAAGGAGCCAGTCCACTTTGGAGCCACGAAAAAAGGCTATTTCCGCGATTTTTTTTAAGGATTTTGTAAAAGATATGAATATGAAAGTTGTTGGGTTTGATAAATAAAGTCTTGAAATACATAAAAAAAAAAATTTTAATTCATTTTTATTCATTTTTAAGTACAAAAACTATAGTTTAACGTAACGCCTCAAAAATAGGTGGGCTAGGTAGCTCCATCACAACTCGGCAACTGCTTGTCTGAAACAAAAAAATCAAAGTCCATTAGATTCATTATGACACCAGCTACAAAATGACCCTCGGATGTAAAGTTTTATCAAAAAATAAAAAAATGGCAGATGAAAAACGAAAAAAGTAAAAAAAAACGCGTTTTTTTCGCAGTTTTTCACAAAAAAAAAAGAGTAAAAACCAAAATTTTAAAACCATCGAGGGTCATCTTGTTGCGAATCATGTTTACAATATGTGGTTCAAATTTCAAGAGAATCGGTTTATTAGTTTTAGAGATACGATGGAGCTAGATTTTGAAAACGTTGTTTCGAGAAAAACGCGTTTGAGCGCGCTATACGCTCTGGTAGACGAAATGAGGTCCTGACGTTCAGGTAAAAAAAAAAAAAACTTCGAGAGCTCGGGTTTTTCATAAAATTTTGACACAATATTTTTGAATGTATGTACTTTCGAAAACAGTAAAAAAAAAATCGATTTTTTGACATTTTCAAAGTGGACTGGCCCCTTAAAAAGTAAATATGATCTGCACCCTTTATTTAGAGAACGCTTTGACCTTCTTTTCTCGCTTGTTCAAATACACTTTATGTTATTTTGTTGCTGGGGAGCCCTCCGATAAAAAAAACATTACCCGAAAAAAAGTCAAGTGGTGTAAATGACTGTTAGGATACGTTCGATGTCTTCTTTCAACATCTTGCTTCACAACCCCAATCATTCCTTCCCCTAAGCAGTTAAAACGGCGAGATTTGCATCCCGGAGCGAAGGGCTACCCAGTGTTGATTCAAAAGTGAGATCAACTTTTTGTCCGTCAAATCTGAATCTCGTAAGATCCCTTTTGATCTAGGGAAATTCGTCTAAAGACGATTCACCACTATCCACGTTGATAAACTTCGCAGAAGATCGATTTTCGCTTCTGGCTTAAGATTTGCCTGTTTTATTACATTTTTTTCTTCCCATCAAGGGCTCATCACGATATGATGAATTTGTGACGACGAGTGCTTAACGACATTGTTTTCCCCAGAAAACTTGAAAAAAAACAAAAACGCATTAGATTTTCCAATTACGAATAAAAAGGCATAAAGTTAATGAAAATACAATATTTCCTTAGCTGCCACCCTTTACCCCGATCTCATCCATAAATATACACAGAAAAGAGCCAAATCTCGAGTATAGATACGCGGGCCACTTGCCTGTGCCGTTTTAACACTATTTTTTTAATACTTGGCGTCAAGAAGCTGTCGCGTCTCTTTATTGGAAGCGGTTTGTACATAAATTGGTCTGGACTTCATTCACGATTAAACACAAATAGCAATGTTTAAGTTACGCCTTTTTATTTCTATACAATTTGATCACTTTCCCGTATGAAGCTTTACCTGTCGCTGCATTTCTTCATCCCCCTGTTTCATCCCTTTTCCGACCATTTTCAACGGTACATCTCCTACCCTTTTCATCTTCGTTCGTACTGTGGCAAACGGGCGATGTGCGCGAGCGCCGGTACAACCCGCGCGTGTCTTGATTCGCCTTTCTCTCTCTTTCCTCCCTCATGTATATTTACTCGATATAGTTATATACTTGAGTGATATATATATATAGATAGAGATCTGAAGCGCCGCGCGCTGCAGCCCGTACCTTTCTTCCATGGCCCACACACCCACGCGGGCGTACGACGAAGAGCAGGAACGAGGCAGACTCGGAGCTTCCCAATGTCCTACCTCGGACTAGTCTGTCGCGACGTGCCGCCGCGCGTTAACCGTCGCTCTAACACCGCGAATATCACTTTGAAATTACACATACCGGCTAACATCTACGTCACATTTTTTTACTCACTATTCAGTGGGGATTTTATTCAACGAGGTTACAAATGAGAAAGATTTATCCAGGACGAATGAACGTTTGAAAAAAAATCATATGAAAAAAAAGCTTAGGGGATAAGTTTCGAGAAAACAATTGAAACATAAGAGTTTCGAGTTGCAACGATTGAGGCCTTTTGGTGATTGATCAAAGTGTTATCATTCTGTCATTTTTGTTTGCACACTGTAAACATTTTGCTTCTCTGATTGATGCTTTTTATGATTTATTTTGTTTGAGCAGCTCTTTTTTTTTATTTTGACTTTTTATCCTCGTACGTGACGATCTACGTGGCCTGGCACATCGAGATTGCTCGAGGACAATAATGTTTTGTTGAATTTTCGGATAGATCGTTTTTAAGTCAGCTTTGAGCGTTGTTTGTTTTTTTTTTTCGAGATATATTGATATTTTTTTTTCATCGAACGTGAATTTGTCACACGTTGTTGATTGATCACAATGTGGTTTTAAATTCATGGTTGATTGTTGTACGTACGTATGGGACACGCTTGATACGCTCCATTTGTTTGAACTTTGAGGGTCGCACGTGACGTGTGGGCTGCGGGGAATTTATAGACACGCTTGAAAGGATATATATGGAGATATGCATGGGATCAAGGGCTGATGAAGTTTAAACCACGTGTTGGGGAAAAGATCAAAGTCGTCGCTACTACCTTTGCCCACTTCTTTTCTTACCTAACCTTTCGCTATTTATTATTGTTATTATTATTCCATCATTTATTTTAACGCTTAATTAAGCATGGCGTACTCTTCATTTAATTTTCTTTTTAATAAGCATTCTATGAATTATTTTGTTTTTCTATCATTTTTCTCCCAGCCAGAATGCTTGTGTAAGGAAAATAAAAAAATCATATTTTTTTTACTGAATAACTCATGGTTTCTCTTGCAAATTCAAATAATTATGGAGTTTTCGTGATTTTTTTTTTTTTTTTAATTCAAAAAGTTGTTCATTAATTTGAAATTCGTATCAAGGATTCTTTACATCTTATTTGTGCTGTTCTCGTAATTATTTTTTGGTGTTTGTTTTATTGAAAATCACACCTTTGTTGTATTTTTATGCTTTAAGCCATTGTAAACATTTTTTTTATGCATAATGGGAAAAGAAATTTGGTAAATATATTTCGGAATTTTAACGTCCAATTTCAGTATGGTTTCGTATATAAAAATCGTGGTGAACCAAGATAAAGAAAGAATAACATATCCGGGTGGAAAAATCGGATACTATTAAAATCAGTGAAATTTCGCGAAATACGTTCGTCGATATAAGTAAAATCTACATATATATATATATATATAACTTTCGGAGGAAACTCGTGAGTTTCGTGGGTTTGAGTTTGGTTTTTGGATCGTGAGGAGAGTAGCGGTCTTAAGTGCAGTGCAATAAATGTTTTATAGATGTTTTTGGGCCAGGAAGTAATCTGAGCGTTGTGGTAGAACACGCGATAGAACCGAGGAAGCTGCAGTTGGGTTGGACCAACGGTTTGGAAAAACCACAGGAGAAATCCGCGGCTACGAATATATAACAGAAATACTCGATGTGTGTGCATGTACGAGATTCGTGATTTCACCGTGAAATATAAGTACGTAACGATACAAACTACGATTAAAAAAAAAAAAAAGAAAGAAAAATATGATACGAAAAAAATAGGAAATTTTGCTTAGTTCTATTCGACTAAACAAAAATCATGAGTTAATGTTATTTTTTATATGTGAAACGAAACATTCATTTCAATTTTTACAATTTGACGTGAGAGCTTTCGAATAAAACTTTGTTTATATGAAATTTATTCGTTAAATAAATAAAGTGTATTTCTGCAATTGTTTACTTTTCAACGAAACTCTCAATGTGTGTTATTTATTTCCGTTACTCGCGATTTTAATGTAAAATATCACGATCCTCGTATTTTTTCGTTCGCCCATTAAATATCATTCTATTATATAAATACAGAACGTAGTGCATTGAATATTCTCTGTACGATACCAACAAGCCGTTTTACTTCGCGATACTCACACGGAGAGAATTAAAAGTGAAAAATTACCGTTACAGCAATAGAAATGGGGGACAACTTTGAATGATTTGAATTTTTACAGTACAAAGTGTAAATTTTCGTAAAAAATAAAATTTTTTGTACTATACAAGAGATTTTAATTTATTTTCATGAAAATTTACACTTTGCACAGTTAAAATTTCAAACATTCAAAGTTGTCCCCCGTTATATACTGTTGCTGTAACGGTCATTTTTCACTTTTAATTCTTTTCATGCAGGATGCAATCATTGTGCGAGATTATTAATTTTATGTGTCACAAGATCTAGATTTTCTCCTTGAACGACTTGTTGCAAGAAGAGCAGCAATTTTTAGGAATTTTATCAAGTTTCCAACATTAGTTTTGATAATTTTAAAATTCTTCGGTAATTGTGCTCCTGCTGGCTTATTAACAATTACGCGAGGTTTTGTGTTGTTAATTATATATTGGCGCGAAAATTCAAATACCGGAGTAGATACGTTTTTTTTTATCGTTAATCCATCCATGAATTACAAAGAAGTTTCGAGGAAAGGAGAGAATTCGAGTTCATTTCAATTCAAATAAAAATTTCGCTTATTTCCATCACCACGATGTTTTTTTTTACTCTTTCCTGTCATTTCATCTTCCACCATCTGCTATTCATTTCATTTTTATTTATGGACGTTGAAGAAACATTCAAAACTGACATACGTCAGGAGTTCAAATTCAAAGGTAAAAAGAAAAAGTGGGACGAAAATTAATAGAGAAATTCACAGGCTGAAATGTCGTGCATCGTCTACGTGTGTAGATAACCAAATTAAGTTGACAAAATCGTTCACATGACAAAACGTCATCGGAAATATGAAAAATACTTACTCCACGATAAGAGTAAGTCAGAAGTACAAAAACGAAGTTAGAGATACAACAAATGAGACAAATCTGATTTCAGAAGATACAGATATTTGCTACTGATAATGAGTTTCGTTCGAAATACTGGAATGCAATTCAGCTGTAATGAAACCACGTCTCGTAAACGATACGAATTTTTTTGTTCTTGTTCATTATAATGTCACATTCAAGACACGTGAAATGTGGTTTTTTAGTTTCATTTTTCTAATATGGCTGTCATAATTCTTGAAGTAGAGACGGGTTAAATGAGAAATCCATAGCCGATGTGAATAAATAGTTAATATGAAAGAACATCATCCGAAAGTGACAGACGAGAAGCTTATCGAAGCCAATAACAACGATATATATCGACGCATCCAGATATTCGTCCATTTTTTGTTGACCATCGTTGGGTAATGGTCAAAGTTCAGAGCAAGAAAAAGAGTGAATGTTACGGTGTCGAAAAAAAAAAAAAAAAAAAAATATGTGAACGTCACAAGTGTTGAAAAGGGCCTTTTCAGCTTATCGGAATTTCTAGGCGTGACGATCCAGGATTCTTATGACTGCGGGGTTGAGACGACTCCGGTTATGTCCTCGTCCAAACTCCCGTTTTTATTTCAAGACTGATAAAATCCATGGCACAAAAAATCTGAGAGGGGTTTTTTTTTTTTACTTGACGAATTTATATTTGTCACATTTTTAGCCCAGAGTCTAGCCTTACGTTACTGGCGTGGGAAATTTTAAGTCTCGTCTAATATTAACGGCTTGTATCTGGTTGTGCTTGGGAAAATTAAGGGATTTTCATGATTTTTTTAGCCATGTTAATATCAGTTTATTAAAATACATTATACAGTATCAATTACTACATATTTTGAGGTACTTATATACATTTTTTTTATGAAAAAAATTTCACTACTGGGGGAAATATAGCCGTTGTCCTAAAATACCTTTTTTTTGAAGAGCACTCGCGGTGAGCATGTCTCTGGAACGACTCATTTGAAATAAAAAAACAAAAAAGATTTCGTTAGTATAATACTACATGCTCTTCGTGAACGAAGGCTTTAGGGAAATTTTGATTAAAAAAAAAAATGCCGTCGATTTTTCCAACAAGTTCGATTTTTGAGGTTCCAAAAATGAGGTTTTTTGACCCAAAAAAATATAAATTTTGGTCCAAATAAAAATTCCTTCGTTCACGAACAAGCCATTATAATTAGAAACAAGCTCGTAAAAAATTCAAATCGATCGGTTAAATTGCTTTCGAGAGATTTTTAAGAAACAAGATTCCGAGATAATCGCGTTTAAAGTTGTCGATCGCTGCGCTCGAAGACTCGCACTCTCAGGTAGCGCCTGTAAATATATTCGTTCCAGTGCTCAGATTCTTATAATATTTTGGGAAAACTTTCTTAAGATGATGTACTTTGAGGAAATGCAAAAAAAAATCCATTTTTTCACCCCAAACAACTAGATATAACCCCTTAAATTCTTATCTTCTTAACTAAAATTTCTAATTAAGGAAGTTCTGCTCGTACTCTGAGGGACGAGCGGGGCGCCGAGGGTCCCTGCGCATATTAATGCAGGCTAGCTGCCAACCTGATTTTTCTATCTTCCTCTCTCTCTCTCTCTTTCTTCTTTCTGTCGCTCTTTTCTGCTCTGCGAAGTTGCTGCTCCAAAGGCTTTTGCAGCCACATCCCAAGGAATTTGACAAATTTTCATTTAAGTTAATTCGTTATATCTCATGACAAGTGTGGTAAATCAGGTCCATTTTTTTTCTATGTCACTGAAATATATAAGTCTGCATTTGATCCAATTTTCAATAAGCTACCACCTTTTTAACTACTTGATATTAAATCATTTCTCACGTCAAAGCAGTACGTGCCATAAGGCTCTTTACAATTTGGAGGTAACTTTACGATTTTTTATCTCAGAAAGTAGGTGGTCAATCTTGTTTGAATTTTGCAGGTACACGAGGAATATGTTTCCAAAAGTGCTATTAAAATTTAAAAGACCTGCCATCTTTTTGAGATTCGAGCAGAACTCCTTTAAATTTAATTGTCTAATTCTCATGAAAATCCTTATAAATTAGTGAAAATTATCATTTCAAGAGAATTTCGACAAGGTTGACGTTTCACAGAAAATCGTTATTATAATTTGCTTTGTATACTAATAATTTCTAATAATCGTCGGGGTCAAATATATTCTCAAACGAATCGATGAATCTCCAAATCGGACGAGACATTGAGATCCTAAAATACAAATAGATTGTCTGGTTGTCGCTTCGTATGGTTAACAAGTAGAGCTAGTCTTGATTCGATCAGACAAGAACTCCAGTTATGAAACCTTTACATCTGACGACACCCTTCCTAACCTCGTGAAATTTTTAATCATTATCGATTTATTTTTCGTTCTCTGTAGCAGCACAATTTTTCGAAGTTTTTCGCCATTTCCTGTCTCGTGTCTTGGTAATATTATAAATTGGAAAATTCTTCATCCACAAGACGACTTTACTTTGCGGCTCTCAAGACAGTGTTGGACTAGTGCATTCTTCTGCAGCCAATTAAAAGTTTCATTATTGGCTAAATGAGAGGAGTCGCGAATTTCATAGAACGGGGATGAATTTCATTGAATAAAAGTTATTATTTTTTTGAATTGCTCGATTATTTATTTTTCGGAGCTTTACAAATCTCTCGTTCTGTGTTCTGTAGGAAAATGTATAATTGCTAACTTCGATTTTTTGAAGATTCCGATCAAAAAATGTTTTGGTGGAATTATCATTCCGAGTTAATTGTTGTCAATGTTTGAGCACGTTAAAATATTATGATGTAGAAAAAATGTTAAAAAGTACGCGTTAAAACTCTGAAAGTATCAGAAATTTAGAACTGATCAAAAATCCTAGTCGAATAACATTTAAAAAATATTATAAACTACAAAAGTTTCATCAGCAGGTTATTTTCAAAATGCACGTTCGAATTTTTATTCCGTTAGTTCGTCCGATCGGAATAAAAAAGTTTCAGCCCATTTTTTCCTTTTTCTACGTGAGCTAAAACTTTTTTTATTCCGATCAGAGGAATGTCGTGGAAAAATTTCACTTTCGAAAGTTCAAGGGAAACTGATCCATATCCTTAACGAGACTGATTAAAGCGAAGAGTAAAAACACGTTTAACTCATTTGTGTTTGGTACATTTTTAAGGCGCTATCTCGCTTTTTTCTCATGCTTTCCGAGGGAAAACGCTCGTGCGATACCGGAAATGCAAAACCGTGCTGCTGACAGTGTTCAAGCCTCGTGCTTATGCCACCCTCATGTGCATTTCCGGAGAAGAAAACGCAGGGCGAGAGTGTTTGGGGGAGTCCACCGGCATGCCGTCACGAAACTATCGCGTGTCAACAATTACCAAGAACGAAAAGTCCTGCGCTTACGAGCACGCGAAATGGGTTAAAAATTGTGCTGTATATTTATACACGTGTACACGAATACATAAAACTCTTCTTTGTTAAAATAAATAGGCCAATTTTTCGCTGTGATGAACTCTTTGTGATAATTTAACGTCTGTATAAAGAAATATTCTACAGTGGGATGATTTTTTTAAGATTTTTTTGTTTTTTTTTTTTTTAATCGTGCTCAAAATGATTCATTTGCGGAGCTATTAACCTCGGTAGAATGAAAGTGGAAGCTCTTGCAAGAAAATAAAATGGCATAAAACTTGCGATTCATTATATTTATAAAGATAATTGTTGTTGTTATGATGTTTGATAAATTTATTGTTGCATTTGTTGTTATGATGTATATATTATGTTTCTTCATTCGTCCATTTTTGACATAAATATTTTTTACGAGCCAAGAACTTATCGCACAATTTTTTAAATGATTTTTGTCAAGAAAAATTGTAGGTTTTATGTTACTGCTAACGGAATTAATAAACTTTTTCCTTAAAATGTCAATAAATTCGTCTTTTTATGTACACAATTCAGTGTTCTTCATCTTATCCTCGGACATAAACGTGGCACATGAAAAATCGTCTGCACCCACGACGCAGTATCCTTTAGGACGATTTTATTTCGCTATCACTGCGAGGGATGAAGTCTGAAAGAAAAAAAAACAGCATTCAAATAGGGATACGTTTAGGTGATAAAAAAACACAATGAGATCTGGGAAAAGGCTCAAATAGTTGAATTATTATACTGCGAGAAAGATAGAGAGAAAATCGTTAAAATAATATTTATACGAGACGAAAGTCACATTGTGTCATACCGAAACATCCTGTAAAACGCATTGAAAATTTACAAGTTGTCTCAAAAGTCACTATTAAGCTATAAAGCTCCGGAAAATTGAAAAAATTCGTGAACAAACAAATCGAAATAATATTTTTCTTAACTGAGAAAAAAATTTTGTTGACCGAAACAAATTTCGTTTCTCTCAACCAAAATATTTAGTTCGATACGGGCAACAAAATATTTTTCAGATAAGACCAAATAATTTGTGAATGCTGAAATAAGTTATTGGCCGAACCAACAAAACTTTGGTGCAGCCAAACAAATTAATGTTAATGCAACAAAATATCATCCAAATAAACTAATTCATTTATTCATCCTAACGATTACCGTTTAGTCAATTTGATAATTGAGATTCAAACAAATATTTTATTAAAGCAACTAAAAAGTATGCGTAAGCAAATAAATGGTACCAGTTGTTCGAACAAAATCATTCGGCTCCGGTGATTTAGTTGATTCATCTACAAGAAATTTTCATGATTTAGTTGAATAAACTAAATCATTTGCTATTCAACAAAAAAATTGTTGGATCCACCAATTTTTCGTCCAACAAAATGGATTTAGTTCGATGAACAAATTTTTTTTCTCAGTGTTCAATTCGCTATAAAAATCTCGTGACAATCATAATTTATTACTTCGTGGCAATCATAATTTTGGGCTGATAATAAATGTATCATTAATTGAGCGCAGTATCGATATTCACTAATTAATTATTACGTAATTAATATTTATTTCTACAAAAAAAAATGTGTAATTATCATTTTCATCATATTTTCATGATTTATTTATTATTACAATTTTTCGTTCAATTTTTGGTGCATCCTGTATATCCAGATACAACACATGAATAAGGGAACTTCGTCCTCCATATTTTGGCATACCTTTTTCGTTAAGGTTAATAAAAGTAATGTAGGATCGTAAAAAAAAAGTGTTTCTCACCGTAGAATATTATTCACGCTGTGGTGGTTACTTCTATTCTGCACTTCGGTGTAACAACACCGCAGATAAGCTTATTTTACATATTTTAGAAAACCTCATGGCCTGTAATGTTTTTCATGTTTTTTTCCATGGACATAAGAGTCCCGTGACCATTCAGCTCAGCCATTTAATTTTGTTTGCATAGAAAGAGAGTCCAAAAGAATTAAAAAACCATCGAGTACTAAAAATCATTCATAAAAATGCTCGATGATTTTTCCAATTGTTCCTTCTTCATATTTCTCGAGTCCACTGAATTTTTTTTTGCCACCTCTAAAAATGTTCAATTTTACCGGAGTCCCAACTTTTTACCTCGGCGAAAAGTGACAAGTTTTTCAAGACAGCGTTTTGGCAACTTGAAAAACGTACACTTTGAATAAAATACTGATGTATATTCTTTCTTCTGACGAAAAAAGAAAAAAGAAAAGAAAAAAAAGAAAAAAGGCAGAGAGAAAATACGAAGCACCGTGAACATTGTGTCTCTGCGCTCGAGCCGTTATTCAAAATCCTCGAAATTTCAAGCCCGAGGAGCTGTTCTAGATATATATGTATATTTTTGTGTACGAAGTATGCATAAATTCATCTCCTTATCCCTGTCCCCGTTGCTATTATCAGGATTCGCGTCGTCTCGTATATTATAATAACTTAATTTCTGACGGAACAACCCTTGAGGACCGAAATATGCACACCTATATATATATATATATATATATATATTTATATATTTACGCGCGCACACATAAATATATAAATATATATGTTATATTTTCAGTGACGATGTGTCCCTCAGGAGTCGCGTCGCGTCGTTCTAGAAATCAGTTTGGAAAACGTCATGGTAAAATTCACCCTTCGCCGGTTATGGTCCCTCGTTAAACGAGCTCGCGCGCTTAAATTTCTCGAGCTCACCCGGCAGTTATACTCGCTGGCGTTTCACTACTTTCAACGTTAATTGTCTTGTTAAATCATTTCTCGTCCAGCCTCCTTCCCCGTCTCTTTTTTCTTCCGGTCCCTCTTGCCCTCCTTTCCATTCCTTCCACGACGATTTTCATCCATCCCATTTGTTTTACTCGTTTTTTTTTTTATTTAAAAAATTTTATTATATATTTTCTTCTTCTCACTTTTACTTGTTCACTCCAATCCCGCAGCTTGTAGAGTTTCACGTTTTACGCTGCTTGGGTACTCACCTTGTTCGCAAAGTCGAAGAAGTATTTGCTCTCGACTTGATCCGTAATTTATTATCGACGTGATCACTCTTCGTACTTTGGCATACTCGCAAATCTTGACCCTTACCAAGGTAGCAATTATGGCTAGAACCGGCAACGCAGAAATAGAATGAGAGAGAAAGAGAAAGAGAGAGAGAGAGAGAGAGGGGGAATTAGTTTAGAATAAACTACGTCTAGCAGTTGCACTGAAACTTTGAATGAAAATCTGACTTTTCGGGCTGACTGTAATTCTGTTAATAATTTTATTTACATAAAATTATATTTACACGTTGTTCAAATATTATTAATTTGTTAATAATTTTGTTTACACGTAATTATTACGTGTTAATTGACACATTGATTCGTTGAAAAACGTGTTTTCAGTATTGAATGAATTAATTAACCTCCCAAAAACAATATTAAATGCAATAACTGATTCAGTTTCACGATATCGATGTTGTCACGTTTTTTTATTTTTATTTTCGAAGAATATATGTCCTGATTCAATTCTCAGTTATATTAACTAATTGCATGTTAAATAAAAAGTGAAATAACTCCATTTAGCTTTGATTTCGACATACAATTGTTTACCTCTGATATTTGTTCACTCGTACTGTCAAATAATAGGGATAAATACATATTTATTTTCATTCCTGGTATCGATCGTTATAAATTACTCTAAAAGCGAATTATTTACAATGCATCTCGAATATTTCAATGTTCACAAAATTCTGTATATGCGTATGTCAATCAATGGGTTATTAGCATCTTGTAAATTTATTAGTGATCAAGCATTAATTTTTAAATATTAAAAATAATTTAATAATCGGAGTTTCATTAAATCTATGATTATAAGGGGGGTATAATTGTAATCATTCAATTGAAGTATTTATATAAAATGAAAACAATATTTAAACATTGAGATGATAAACTTTCTCAAATTAAAAAAATAAAATAAATAATTCTAATTAATGATATAATTTTGATCCTATCGATGAAATAATATTTCATATTAAGTATATGAGTCTGGATAATCTGAATATCGACGGGGTATTCCTCTTAATCCTAAAAAATGTTGAGGGAAAAAAGTTATATTTACTCCAAAAAATATAGTTAAAAATTGAATTTTAATTCATTTTTTATGGAAATTAATTCCAATTATTAGTGGATATCAATAAATAAATCTTCCTAAAATTGCAAAAACAGCTCCTATAGACAAAACGTAATGAAAATGAGCTACAACATAATAAGTATCATGTAAAATAATATAAATTGAGGAATTTGCTAGAATGACCCCAGTTAACCCTCCAATTGTAAATAAAAAAATGAAACCTAATGTTCAAAGTTTAGAGGCATTAAAAGTTAATTTTGATCCATGAATTGTTGCTAATCAATTAAATACCTAAAAACCGTAATGCCAATTAACGAAGGGTTTTAAGTGCAGCAGATTTGACGAAGAGTCATTTTGTTGACTCGTGTACAATTGTCAAATGAAGATAATACTAAAATTTTATTTCGACGATTCACTGGTTTCGATCGTAAGCCAAATCGCTCTCAAGACGAATTCTTTTTCACTCAGCAGCTCCAGTCTTTCCTTCGTTTGTTAAAAAACAAATGCATTGTTCCGATGGAAAGCTTTTATCGAGGAGCGAGAGATGAGAATGCAGAAACGGATATGTTCCCTCGAAAGTGACGCCCGGGATTTTCTTCTCTATTTTCGAGGAAAAATTTGAGAGTCAACTATCACGAAGCGGAAGTCGAGGGAGCCCCTCCGTACAGTGAAATAGGTGATAGTCGTAAAGAGTGGGGATAAAAGTGAAGGAAAAGAGATAGGTGAAAAACGTTACGCAATCGTGAAATTACGACAGGCACCGTTGGGACGAGGCAAAAGAGTGGAGGGGGGCGGGTGGAGGCTATGGGTTGGGTAACCGCGGGATGCATCTCCATCCATGCATTATTCAGATCTCATTTCGAAAAGCTACTTCGCAAAATTGAACAGCGAGCGCCGGTCTCATTATGCGGCTCTGCGATTAGCTTTCTCTTTCCCTACACACACACACACACACACGTATATATCGTATACTTTCCTGCAAGTTACGGTTCTTTCTCACACCCTAATACATATGTATATATACGTACAAAAGTATGTATATATCTGCGGCGTCTTTTCGACTTTTGCTCTTAGCCCGAGCCTAAAAAAAACGGACCATTCGTCTTTATATATATCAACCTCAAGTATAAGAAAAATGTAGGCTCCTATAAGACATTGAATGAGAGAAGAGGTAGAGAGAATATATACACACTGTAAAGAAAATTTATTTGATCCGAGTAATCCAAATTATTTGAATTGTATTTACCGAACGCAAGTAGATTTTTCTTTGCCATAAATAAATATATAGACATTGCCCCCAATAAACAATTTTCTTGATGACATTCATTTGGTCCAAATAATATAATTCATTCGTACTAATGAAAGTTATCTGGTGTACATGAAATCTATAGACAACAAGGCCCGTTACAAATAATTCATATTTTTGATTCTATCGTTTTATTTAGTCCACACCAATTCGAGTGTTGAGTGCCAATATATCATATTTTTGATTGGATAAACCAAAATCATTGGAAACAAGTAATCGAATTTTTTTTATCCTGATGGTGTTTTTTTTGGCTCAACAAAAAAGTCTCAGATGCAATAATATGGTACCTTGGAATGATAAAAAATGATAATTTGATAGAACTAATTGATTTCTTCGATCGAAACGTTCTATTTTGGCCACTTAAGGAAAACTGATTTGATATTATAACACGATATTTTCCATTTCAAATGTAGTCATATTTCATTTGGCTAACCCCAATTTGAGTTATTAGCTGGAAATGTAGAATATTCTAAAAAAATTTTTTTACTGTATACGATGTTTCAACCAGAAGATTTTTAGCTGACAAAAAGAAATGTCCGAGCCCAAAAAATCAAATGTGATTGGAGACACACGCACATACAAACAAGTATATGTATTTATATGGGAAAGTAAAAGGAACATGAAAGTCGATATAGTGATAAGACAAAGTGGATAAAGCCCACGTCAATCTCGAATAATCCATGGGTCAACTGGTTGACGAGGGGGTCAGATTCGAACGGAGACACCAATGACGAATCAGGCTTAGTTGGATAAAACCAAATCGATTACATATCTATAGATATATGGATATTTGTGTACAATATGAACGCTTGCAATATGGAGGGTGGAAGAGTCAAGCTTTCGTGTTACAGGACGTTGATCATTCCACCTCGTAAACTTCCATACCCCGTATGTGAAAATGGCGAAAAAAAAAGTATTTACTGCATCTTGATTTATAGCGTACGTATACATCGATGTGTACACGAAAAATCCCATTTTGTGCACGATGTTATTTTTTTTGTGTGTTTTTTTTTCTGTTTTTGGTTCCGCCATGAGTTAAATCAAATTTATCTGGCGCTACTTTCGATCGAGCAATCGGGTAAAATCGGAAATGTTTCATGGAGTAGTGCCCTATCCATGTTGACGTAAATTGAACATATCCCTGGACCCAGCTATGATATACAGGAATGTACGTCTGGCTCGCTAATTGACTCCCCAGGTTGAACCCTTGTTGCCAGTCTCCAATGAGAATTCATCCTTTCCCTTCTCCTCTCATCTTCTCTCACCCATCGTCGTTTGTTGATAATGAACGACAGAAAAATGGCTGATAACTTTTTCTTTTCGAATAATTGCAATTTGTTTACTGAGCAAGCTTTTGGTGATAATTTTGAAACTCTCTGTACACCGGCACTCTACTAAATGCCATTGAAGCATGAGGAGATGCCAACTTGACTGTATACCATTGTGAGGCAGATTGACGTACGACGTCGAACGATATTTGAGACAGGGAGCCGTAGCTCTATCGAGGCAAACGAGAGGAGTCCTGACGTTTAATGAACGTTGCACTCGCATACCGAGGACGTTTTGATTTAGAGGACAGTTTGATTTCCGCGCGGTACAATAACCGCCAATTTGTAAATCGCCTCGTAAATCTGCAAACTAGCGAGAGTTCGAGCTTCCCCTGGCGTCCGGTCTCTCTCTCTCACTCACTCTCTCTCTCGCACACACTCTCTATCACTCATCCTCGTTATGTCGCCTGTATCCCCGATCTATATTCCCATCCCGGAGCCACGTCTCGATGTCCGAGCCTCTGCAGATACGGCTTGGCCGGCGCAGCGATTTCGGCTGTGTCGCTTGTGTCTACTATGCGACACTCTACCTCGGATTATTACCGAATTTCTAGGCCAATGTGTCGCGACAGTTCTCAATTTTTCATATTCTCTCCATCCCTCCCATGACTGCTCCTCCCCCCCCCCCCCATTTAAACTCTTTACTCATTCTAGAAAGAGCCCGATATTCGATGGTTATTTCCACTTTGTCGAATTGGATTAAACAATCCCAATTCGCCAACAAACAACTCTCACTGATTATTATACAAACGGAATATCAAGCGATCTGATTCATACTGCTGTTGTCATCATGTTTAACACGTTTCTTTTTTAATCTCTAATCGACGTAATGGACATGGTAACGCGTTGTTAATTCTATCCACCCTGTCGGCTCGTAATACAGTTATATGCGATGTTACAGGCTCAATTGGCCCAGAATGGTAAAATAAAATTCAGGATGCGCTTCCATCGCGCATACTTTCCAAACGGATGGAAATGCAGCAAAAACACAAAAGATCAAAGTTGTAGAGCATGAAATGTTCTATGCAAAGTCGTAGATTGCTATTTTTTAACGTTTGTAATTTAGCCCTGAGCGCTCTTCGACAAACGACCTGGTTTCCTAAGGTTACGCGTCAGTTGATCATTTACATATTTTTCGATCAGCTCTGAATGCTCAACTACTGAAGATCAAAAAATAACTGTTAATACCTTTTTTTTAGGAAATTTTGTGTTCTACAAGATTGATGCTATGCATTTTTTCTCTATTTCTAACCGTTTTAACAGTGGACGCGTTAAAAGTACGCGCATTCGTCAACTTTGATAGTTAATGGCTCGTCCGATCAAACAACGATATCGGACTTGTTCACTCAAACTTCTGTCCTGTATTTAAGTTTACATTATTAACCATTAAATCTGCACCACCATGTACACATTCCCAGATACAATTTGTACACGTATCAAACGCAGTCTCGTTGGAAATTAACGGGAGTTGCATTACGCCCAATTTTAGGGTGTTTAAATCAGCTTTGTTGCAATGATTGCAGCTTTTCTCATTGGTCTTTTGGTATTAGTTAATACTTGACTCGTGTTGTATCAACGATAATAGCAACTATTCAGGCGGAATAGTTTTTTCCATGTAGTCTCCTTTCTACTCTTTTGACACCCATGGGCCAAATTCGTTGATACGTCCCTAGGCCAAACAGTGCCATGCCGAATACTAGCCCTCGGCTTTTCACACAATTCCAATTTACTCTATTGGATTAATAAGCAATGCTTGTTCATAGCGTTCTTTGGGCTGGCATACAAAATCACAAATATTGGTAGCAAAAATTGAACCCATACGCAGATAGAAGTAGCAGTTCTTTTTTTTATGGTTTCCCGTTATAAAATCGTTACAATTCACGATGTTTTGTTCGACAACGTGAACGGATTAACCATACGAATCTCGGATACCCTATAAAGGCATCGTTATATTCTGTATTTTTAGGTGTTGTATAATTGTTACAGAGAGAATATCTCGTTCGATGTATTCAGATTACCAACCCAAATAACCAAATCGAAAATTTGGTTTCCCATCGAAATTTTTATTTTTTGCTTCCGGCTCACGGTATCTCAAGTGATCCATGTACAAATTCTTCCAATCGAATCAATATTTATTCCAATATTTTGCGCTAATTGAACTTTTTCAAACCTCAACGAAATTAATATTTGATTGTAGATATTTATTTCATTTATTTCGAAAAAAATGAGGTTTTGTGGCTATGGAGGGGATCAAAGCTTTGTGTGAAAAATGCAGATCCAACGCTATTGCCACTCTGACGCGCTTCGGGCAAAGGAAGGAACTTCATGGTTTGGATACAAGGGCTCCTATTGAAAGTGGATGTACACAGCAGGATATGTGGGAACTAGGAAAACGTGTAGGCGGAGCGATCGAGAGAGCCAGCGTGTTAACAGCTCCCTAATTATGAAACGGCCAAAACCGCAACACTGGCAGGAGTCACCTTCCCTAATTCTTCGCTCTCTGTCTCTCTCTCTATTTCCTTCCTCTCTCTCTCTCTCTCTCTCTCTCTCTCTCTTCTCTAATTCCTTCTCTTCCTTCCTTTCATACATATTCGTTCCAGCTCCCTTTGTTCTGCGAAAACCACCATCCGACACTTTCGATCATTGAATCCTTTGTTCAATAATTAATTATCTGTTAATTATACAATGCCTACCACGAATGTCAATGCGTTGACAGCACCGAGTTAAATTCATAACAAACAAATTTTAAATTTTCCACGTTTCAACGCTAAGCATCACGATGCCCTTCGTTGTAATCGCACTCAAATATCTCCTCAAAAGCTCTTAATTCTGGCTTTTAAAAAATTGTGATAGTGCATAAAAATATTTTCGGGGTTCTAACTTTTTTAAGATTTGACAATGCCATAGTTTTTATTAAAAAGGAGTGAAGCTCCAAAATTTTTTTTTCCATCACTTAATTAGCTCTTAAAAAGCTTTTAATTATTCAATACTTTGTTTTTTACATTTGGTGGTTCTAATTTTATAGACATTTAAAAAATTGACCCTTTATCTATTTCATTTCACGTTTTTTTTTTCAAAATACGTTACAAATTCAATTTTGAAACCCTCTGTATATGAATTGCAATTAATTTAATGAGTACAGAATTTATAAAGATTCTAGAGATTGGAGACATTTTTTTATATTATTCAATGGTGAACCTTGCGACATTCTGATGAATGAATACCATCCAACTATTTTTCATGATTTTCTAATTACCAAAATGTGGTCACGTTCATATACGAGGACTACGTTGGCGTTTCTATTCTGAATTTGTAGGTAAATACGTCATGCATTTTCCTACTGAGCAATTAATTTATATATATATACATTTATATATCGATATATTTATCTTTTCATGTCGATGCTTAATGCAAGACTCATCAACAATTTCAGACGTTCTATGGCGAATGACCTATTTGTGAATAACGAATCAATAAATGTAATTAGTACTCAGTCTTCCTTCATTAATTAATACCGTGAGCTGGGTATTGGTTACAGCCTTATTTAGCGTCGCCCTATACTTTCCTATTAAAAAGAAAAATTCATGTCTATCATAAATTGCACTGAGGCAAAGTACACCCCGATTATTTCTAGCCTGCACTTGGAATTTTTATGAAAAAAGGGCTCAGAATTCCCTACGTAATTATTCGGCCGAAAAAAGTCGATCATTAATTATATTATGAAGATTTTCATTTTTTTTTCTGCAGTTCTCATAAATTTTGAAAATTTGTTTT